>JAMWET010005474.1:30000-77500 GCA_024036415.1 Prochilodus magdalenae
TAGTCCCAGCACCTCTACACTGAGTCCCAGCACGCCTAAACTGAGTCCCAGCACCTCTACACTGAGTCCCAGCACCTCTACACTGAGTCCCAACACCCCAAACATAGTCCCAGCACCTCTACACTGAGTCCCAGCACCCCAAACATAGTCCCAGCACCTCTACACTGAGTCCCAGCACGCCCAAACTGAGTCCCAGCACCTCTACACTGAGTCCCAGCACGCCCAAACTGAGTCCCAGCACCTCTACACTGAGTCCCAGCACGCCCAAACTGAGTCCCAGCACCTCTACACTGAGTCCCAGCACCCCAAACATAGTCCCAGCACCTCTACACTGAGTCCCAGCACCTCAAACATAGTCCCAGCATGCCAAACATAGTCCCAGCACCTCTACACTAAGTTCCAGCACCTCTACACTGAGTCCCAGCACCCCAAACTGAGTCCCAGCACCCCAAACATAGTCCCAGCACCTCTACACTAAGTTCCAGCACCTCTACACTGAGTCCCAGCACCCCAAACTGAGTCCCAGCACCCCAAACATAGTCCCAGCACCTCTACACTAAGTTCCAGCACCTCTACACTGAGTCCCAGCACGCCCAAACTGAGTCCCAGCACGCCAAACGTAGTCCCAGCACCTCTACACTGAGTCCCAGCACCCCAAACATAGTCCCAGCACCTCTACACTAAGTTCCAGCACCTCTACACTGAGTCCCAGCACGCCCAAACTGAGTCCCAGCACGCCAAACGTAGTCCCAGCACCTCTACACTGAGTCCCAGCACCCCAAACATAGTCCCAGCACCTCTACACTGAGTCCCAGCACCTCTACACTGAGTCCCAGCACGCCCAAACTGAGTCCCAGCACCTCTACACTGAGTCCCAGCACCTCTACACTGAGTCCCAGCACCCCAAACATAGTCCCAGCACCTCTACACTGAGTCCCAGCACCTCTACACTGAGTCCCAGCACGCCCAAACTGAGTCCCAGCACCTCTACACTGAGTCCCAGCACGCCAAACATAGTCCCAGCACCTCTACACTGAGTCCCAGCACGCCCAAACTGAGTCCCAGCACCTCTACACTGAGTCCCAGCACCCCAAACATAGTCCCAGCACCTCTACACTGAGTCCCAGCACCTCAAACATAGTCCCAGCACCTCTACACTGAGTCCCAGCACGCCCAAACATAGTCCCAGCACCTCTACACTGAGTCCCAGCACGCCCAAACTGAGTCCCAGCACCTCTACACTGAGTCCCAGCACGCCAAACTGGGTCCCAGCACCTCTACACTGAGTCCCAGCACCCCAAACATAGTCCCAGCACCTCTACACTGAGTCCCAGCACGCCCAAACTGAGTCCCAGCACCCCAAACATAGTCCCAGCACCCCAAACATAGTCCCAGCACCTCTACACTGAGTCCCAGCACCCCAAACATAGTCCCAGCACCTCTACACTGAGTCCCAGCACGCCCAAACTGAGTCCCAGCACCCCAAACATAGTCCCAGAACCTCTACACTGAGTCCCAGCACCCCAAACATAGTCCCAGCACCTCTACACTGAGTCCCAGCACCTCAAACATAGTCCCAGCACCTCTACACTGAGTCACAGCACGCCAAACATAGTCCCAGCACCTCTACACTGAGTCCCAGCACGCCCAAACTGAGTCCCAGCACCTCTACACTGAGTCCCAGCACGCCCAAACTGAGTCCCAGCACCTCTACACTGAGTCCCAGCACGCCCAAACTGAGTCCCAGCACCTCTACACTGAGTCCCAGCACGCCAAACTGGGTCCCAGCACCTCTACACTGAGTCCCAGCACCCCAAACATAGTCCCAGCACCTCTACACTGAGTCCCAGCACGCCCAAACTGAGTCCCAGCACCCCAAACATAGTCCCAGCACCTCTACACTGAGTCCCAGCGCCCCAAACATAGTCCCAGCACCTCTACACTGAGTCCCAGCACGCCCAAACTGAGTCCCAGCACCCCAAACATAGTCCCAGCACCTCTACACTGAGTCCCAGCACCCCAAACATAGTCCCAGCACCTCTACACTGAGTCCCAGCACCTCTACACTGAGTCCCAGCACGCCCAAACTGAGTCCCAGCACCTCTACACTGAGTCCCAGCACGCCCAAACTGAGTCCCTGCTCCCAAAACAGAGTCCCAGCACCTCTACACTGAGTCCCAGCACCCCAAACATAGTCCCAGCACCTCTACACTGAGTCCCAGCACGCCCAAACTGAGTCCCAGCACCCCAAACATAGTCCCAGCACCTCTACACTGAGTCCCAGCACCCCAAACATAGTCCCAGCACCTTTACACTGAGTCCCAGCACCTCTACACTGAGTCCCAGCACGCCCAAACTGAGTCCCAGCACCTCTACACTGAGTCCCAGCACGCCAAACATAGTCCCAGCACCTCTACACTGAGTCCCAGCATGCCCAAACTGAGTCCCAGCACCTCTACACTGAGTCCCAGCACGCCCAAACATAGTCCCAGCACCTCTACACTGAGTCCCAGCACGCCCAAACTGAGTCCCAGCACCTCTACACTGAGTCCCGGCACGCCCCAAACTGAGTCCCAGCCCCCCAAACATAGTCCCAGCACCTCTACACTGAGTCCCCGCACGTCAAACATTGTCCCATCACCTCTACACTGAGTCCCAGCACGCCCAAACAGAGTCCCAGCACCTCTACACTGAGTCCCAGCACGCCCAAACTGAGTCCCAGCACCTCTACACTGAGTCCCGGCACGCCCAAACTGAGTCCCAGCACCCCAAACATAGTCCCAGCACCTCTACACTGAGTCCCAGCACCTCAAACATAGTCCCAGCACCTCTACACTGAGTCCCAGCACGCCCAAACATAGTCCCAGCACCTCTACACTGAGTCCCAGCACGCCCAAACTGAGTCCCAGCACCTCTACACTGAGTCCCAGCACGCCCAAACTGAGTTCCAGCACCTCTACACTGAGTCCCAGCACGCCCAAACTGAGTCCCAGCACCTCTACACTGAGTCCCAGCACGCCAAACTGGGTCCCAGCACCTCTACACTGAGTCCCAGCACCCCAAACATAGTCCCAGCATCTCTACACTGAGTCCCAGCACGCCCAAACTGAGTCCCAGCACCCCAAACATAGTCCCAGCACCTCTACACTGAGTCCCAGCACCCCAAACATAGTCCCAGCACCTCTACACTGAGTCCCAGCACGCCCAAACTGAGTCCCAGCACCCCAAACATAGTCCCAGCACCTCTACACTGAGTCCCAGCACCCCAAACATAGTCCCAGCACCTCTACACTGAGTCCCAGCACCTCTACACTGAGTCCCAGCACGCCCAAACTGAGTCCCAGCACCTCTACACTGAGTCCCAGCACGCCCAAACTGAGTCCCAGCACCCCAAACATAGTCCCAGCACCTCTACACTGAGTCCCAGCACGCCCAAACATAGTCCCAGCACCTCTACACTGAGTCCCAGCACGCCCAAACTGAGTCCCAGCACGCCCAAACTGAGTCCCAGCACCTCTACACTGAGTCCCAGCACGCCAAACATAGTCCCAGCACCTCTACACTGAGTCCCAGCACCTCAAACATAGTCCCAGCACCTCTACACTGAGTCCCAGCACGCCCAAACATAGTCCCAGCACCTCTACACTGAGTCCCAGCACGCCCAAACTGAGTCCCAGCACCTCTACACTGAGTCCCAGCACGCCCAAACTGAGTCCCAGCACCTCTACACTGAGTCCCAGCACGCCCAAACTGAGTCCCAGCACCTCTACACTGAGTCCCAGCACGCCAAACTGGGTCCCAGCACCTCTACACTGAGTCCCAGCACCCCAAACATAGTCCCAGCACCTCTACACTGAGTCCCAGCACGCCCAAACTGAGTCCCAGCACCCCAAACATAGTCCCAGCACCTCTACACTGTGTCCCACCTCCCCTAAACTTCTCCCATCCCCTCTACACTGAGTCCCAGCACCTCTACACTGAGTCCCAGCACGCCCAAACTGAGTCCCAGCACCTCTACACTGAGTCCCAGCACCCCAAACATAGTCCCAGCACCTCTACACTGAGTCCCAGCACGCCCAAACATAGTCCCAGCACCTCTACACTGAGTCCCAGCACCTCTACACTGAGTCCCAGCACGCCCAAACATAGTCCCAGCACCTCTACACTGAGTCCCAGCACGCCCAAACTGAGTCCCAGCACCTCTACACTGAGTCCCAGCACCCCAAACATAGTCCCAGCACCTCTACACTGAGTCCCAGCACGCCCAACCTTATTCCCAGCACCTCTACACTGAGTCCCAGCACGCCAAACTGGGTCCCAGCACCTCTACACTGAGTCCCAGCACCCCAAACATAGTCCCAGCACCTCTACACTGAGTCCCAGCACGCCCAAACATAGTCCCAGCACCTCTACACTGAGTCCCAGCACCTCTACACTGAGTCCCAGCACCTCTACACTGAGTCCCAGCACCCCAAACATAGTCCCAGCACCTCTACACTGAGTCCCAGCACGCCCAAACTGAGTCCCAGCACCCCAAACATAGTCCCAGCACCTCTACACTGAGTCCCAGCACCCCAAACATAGTCCCAGCACCTCTACATTGAGTCCCAGCACCTCTACACTGAGTCCCAGCACCTCTACACTGAGTCCCAGCACCTCTACACTGAGTCCCAGCACGCCCAAACTGACTCCCAGCACCTCTACACTGAGTCCCAGCACCTCTACACTGAGTCCCAGCACGCTGTCACACTCTACTGTCACTCCACTCACCAACTTCACTAACTAACATCTCTAAAGCAGATAGTCGTGTGTTTGGGGTAGGGTTCCTCCAGTTGTGTGGTAGCGATAGGAAACATTGCACATACCATGAGGAGATGCAGAGCTAATAGTGTAGCATGTGTTTACACCAGACGCAGACAGTAGAGATGTTTTCCCGAGCTAAAGTCTACATCCTCCACACATTGATGATCTGTGGTATTCCGAGGCTGACCTGAGAATCACAAACCCTGGAATACGTCTCTGGACAGTCCTGCTTCAAAAAGACTAATGGATGCTGTCCTCTGGAGAACTGTCCTCCTGAGAGCTGTTGAAATAACTTCTGCTTTTTCCAAGAACAGAAACTCTGCACAGAGTCACTGTTACATCGATGTGCAGCGCTGAGACAGGTGAAAAACACTCTCAGCTTTACAGGACTGCTGCATACAGGTGTGCATCGGAAGGTTGTATATACTACATGCTAAACTTGTACGTAGAACTTCACTCTGGTGGGGAACCTGGAGACACGCCCACCACATGAGAAGGCATGGAGGTCTGAGGAAACAACCAGCAGTTTCTGTTCTGTAGTAAAGGATCATTTATCCCTCCTAGTTTCCAACGCCACTCTAAGACCACCTTAGTTAAGACTGCTGCAACCTGCCTCCGACAATTTCCCGGATCCAGCAGTGTGTATATGGAAACTCCTCAGATCATCTACTGGTATTTGTTTGAGAGGGAAGCAGTGTAGCATTAAGAGACATTTCTGGAAAAGAGATCAAATCAGTCACCTCGAAAGCTTCAGCCTCTTCCACAGGAGCCGCCATGTGGTAAGAAAGAACCTACAGGGGACACACCATACAGCACTTGTATCAACCAGCCAACGTCTAACTCAAACATCTGTAGGAGGTCTGTAGGATGTCTGTAGAGGGTCTGTAGGAGGTCTGTAGGATGTCTGTTGAAGGTCTGCAGGATGTCTGTAGGAAGTCTGTAGGATGTCTGTAGAGGGTCTGTAGGATGTCTTAAGGATATCTGTTGGAGGTCTGTAAGAGGTCTCTAGGATTTCTGTAGAAGGTCTGTAGGATGTCTGCAGGAAGTATGTAGGATGTCTGTAGAGGGTCTGTAGGATGTCTTAAGGATATCTGTTGGAGGTCTGTAGGAAGTCTGTAGGATGTCCGTAGGAAGTCTCTAGGAAGTCTGTAGGATGTCTGTACAAGGTCTGTAGGATGTCTGTACAAGGTCTGTAGGAAGTCTGTAGGATGTCTGTAGGAAGTCTCTAGGAAGTCTGTAGGATGTCTGTAGGAAGTCTGTAGGATGTCTGTAGGAAGTCTCTAGGAAGTCTGTAGGATGTCTGTAGGATGTCTGTACAAGGTCTGTAGGATGTCTGTACAAGGTCTGTAGGAAGTCTGTAGGATGTCTGTAGGAAGTCTGTAGGATGTCTGTAAGAGGTCTGTAGGATGTCTGTACAAGGTCTGTAGGAAGTCTGTAGGATGTCTGTAGGAAGTCTGTAGGATGTCTGTAAGAGGTCTGTAGGATGTCTGTAAGAGGTCTGTAGGATGTCTAGAAGGTCTGTAGGAAGTCTGTAGGAAGTCTGTAGGATGTCTGTAAGAGGTCGGTAGGATGTCTGTAGAAGATCTGTAGGATGTCTGTAGGAAGTCTGTACGAAGTCTGTAGGATGTCTGTACAAGGTCTGTAGGAAGTCTGTAGGATGTCTGTAGGAAGTCTGTAGGATGTCTGTAAGAGGTCTGTAGGATGTCTGTAAGAGGTCTGTAGGATGTCTAGAAGGTCTGTAGGAAGTCTGTAGGAAGTCTGTAGGATGTCTGTAAGAGGTCTGTAGGATGTCTGTAGAAGATCTGTAGGATGTCTGTAGGAAGTCTGTACGAAGTCTGTAGGAAGTCTGTAGAAGGTCTGTAGGATTTTGGAGATCTGTTGGATGTCTGTAGAAGGTCTGTTGGATGTCTGTAAGAGGTCTGTAGGATGTCTAGAAGGTGTGTAGGAAGTCTGTAGAAGGTCTCTAGGATGTCTGTAGAAGGTCTGTAGGATTTTGGAGATCTGTTGGATGTCTGTAGAAGGTCTGCTGGATGTCTGTTGGATGTCTGTAGGAGGTCTGTAGGATGTCTGTAGAAGGTCTGTAGGATTTTGGATATCTGTTGGATGTCTGTAGAAGGTCTGTAGGAAGTCTGTAGGAAGTCTGTAGAAGGTCTGTTGGATGTCTGTAAGATGTCTGTAGAAGGTCTGTAGGATTTTGGATATCTGTTGGATGTCTGTAGAAGGTCTGTTGGATGTCTGTAGGATGTCTGTAGGATTTTGGAGGTCTGTTAGAGGTCTGTAGGAAGTCTGTAGGAAGTCTCTAGGATGTCTGTAGAAGGTCTGTAGGATTTTGGAGATCTGTTGGATGTCTGTAGAAGGTCTGTTGGATGTCTGTAGGAAGTCTGTAGGAAGTCTGTAGGATGTCTGTAGGATGTCTGTACAAGGTCTGTAGGAAGTCTGTAGGATGTCTGTAGGATGTCTGTAGAAGGTCTGTAGGATGTCTGTAGAAGGTCTGTAGGATTTTGGAGATCTGTTGGATGTCTGTAGAAGGTCTGTTGGATGTCTGTAGGAAGTCTGTAGGAAGTCTGTAGGATGTCTGTAGGATGTCTGTACAAGGTCTGTAGGAAGTCTGTAGGATGTCTGTAGGAAGTCTGTAGAAGGTCTCTAGGATGTCTGTAGAAGGTCTGTAGGATTTTGGAGATCTGTTGGATGTCTGTAGTGTTGGATGTCTGTAGAAGGTCTGTAGGATTTTGGAGGTCTGTAGGATGTCTGCAGGATATCTGTTGAGCATGTGTGTGAGATGGGATTCAGTGTTGAGGGACATGGTCAGTGGTCTGCAGTATCTCTGGAAGACTTTACCTCCTCAGTGATGGCCAGTTTGGTGGAAGTTCTCTCTGCCGCTTGCTGGAAGCTGTAAATCTGTAAAGCAAGAGCGCAGTACTCCACCAAGCTCTGCAGGAGGCGCTCATCTACCCTGCTGAATCCACTGCCTTCATCAGAGCCTGTACTGGCCTTCTGCAGCTCACACACTCCTACAAAACACCACAGAACTCCTCATTTCAACTTCACTCCATTCCACCTTAAACTGTGCAGCAGTTACAGGGGCCTATTTAAGGTGGAACACACATAGAGAGTTTTATACCTAAGACCAGGTTCCTCTGAGGGTCTTTTACTGGAGCACAGATTAAACTCTTAACACCTGCAGCCTGAAATCAGAAAGAGCTTCAGTTCTCAGCGTCTCCTCTGGAACCACCTGCAGGAGTGTTCTACTTATAGGCCAATTACTGAACTGACCAGGTGGGTCACTCCCACAGAGTTACGGGCTCTCACGGCGGACACGTAGGACAGGTCATCAGCATCTAGTTCCCTGAAACAGATTAATGTTGGTCAGATCAGACAATAAGATCCCGGTGATCAGCAAAGACTGAACACAGCACCTCACTGAGCTGCAGGACTCTCCACCAGGTGGCGTCGCTACCCAATCACTGACCTTTCAGTGTAGTGTGTTAATCCACTGCAGTGATCCCGCTCGGCACACACCACCCGGGAGAAACACTCCTGCACACATACACACACAAAGAGTGATTCGGAGGAGAAGGAGGACCTGAAAGAGGAGGAGGAGCCTAAGGAGAAAGATGAGCTGGAGGAGCTGAGGAAGAAGGAGAAGCTGGATAAGAAGGAGGAGAAGGATGAGTTGGAGGAGCTGGAGGAGAGAATGAGTAGGAGGAGCTGGAGGAGAAGGATGAGTTGGAGGAGCTGGAGGAGAAGGATGAGTTGGAGGAGCTGGAGGAGAAGGATGAGTTGGAGGAGCTGGAGGAGAAGGATGAGTTGGAGGAGCTGGAGGAGAAAGATGAGTTGGAGGCCCTGAAGGAGAAGGATGAGTTGGAGGAGCTGGAGGAGAAGGATGAGTTGGAGGAGCTGGAGGAGAAGAAGAAGCTGAAGAAGAAGGAGACAAAGGATGAGTTGGAGGAGATGGAAGAGAAGGAGAATCTGAAGAAGGAGGAGAAGGATGAGTTGGAGGAGCTGGAGAAGGATGAGTTGGAGTAGCTGGAGGAGAATGATGAGTTGGAGGAGCTGGAGGAGAAGGATGAGTTGGAGGAGCTGGAGGAGAAGGAGAAGCTGGAGGACAAGAAGGAACTGGAGAAGAATTATAAGCTGGAGGAGAAGGATGAGTTGGAGGAGAAGGATGAGTTGGAGGAGCTGAAAGAGAAGAATGACTTGGAGGAGCTGGAGGAGAAGGAGAAGCTGGATAAGAAGGAGGAGAAGGATGAGTTAGAGGAGCTGTAAGAGAATGATGAGTTGGAGGAGCTGGAGGAGAAGGATGAGTTGGAGGACCTGAAGGAGAAGGATGAGTTGGAGGAGCTGGAGGAGAAGGATGAGTTGGAGAAGCTGGAAGAGAAGGATGAGCTAGAGGAGAAAGAGGAGAAGGAGAAGCTGAAGCTGAAGAAGAAGGAGAAGAAGGATGAGTTGGAGGAGATGGAGGAAAAGGAGAATCTGAAGAAAGAGGAGAACGATGAGTTGGAGGAGCTGGAAGAGAAGGATGAGCTGGAGGAGCTGGAGGAGAAGGATGAGTTGGAGGAGCTGGAGGAGAAGGAGAATCTGAAGAAGAAGGAGGAGAAGGATGAGTAGGAGGAGCTGAGGAAGAAGGAGAAGCTGGAGGACAAGAAGGAGCTGGAGGAGAATTATAAGCTGGAGGAGCAGAATGAGTTGGAGGAGCTGGAGGAGAAGGATGAGTTGGAGGAGAAGGATGAGTTGGAGGACCTGAAGGAGAAGGATGAGTTGGAGGAGCTGGAGGAGAAGGATGAGTTGGAGGAGCTGGAGTAGGAGGATGAGTTGGAGGAGCTGGAAGAGAATGATGAGTTGGAAGAGCTGTAGGAGATGGAGGAGAGGGAGGAGAAGGATGAGAGGGACGAGCAGGATAAGAAGGAGGAGAAGGATGAGTTGGAGGAGCTGTAAGAGAATGATGAGTTGGAGGAGCTGGAGGAAGAAGGAGAAGCTGAAGAAGAAGAAGGATGAGTTGGAGGAGCTGGAGGAGAAAGATGAGTTGGAGGCCCTGAAGGAGAAGGATGAGTAGGAGGAGCTGGAAGAGAAGGGTGAGTTGGAGGACCTGGAGGAGAAGAAGAAGCTGAAGAAGAAGGAGACAAAGGATGAGTTGGAGGAGATGGAAGAGAAGGATGAGTTGGAGGAGAAGAAGAAGCTGAAGAAGAAAGAGGAGAAGGATGAGTTGGAGAAGCTGGAAGAGAAGGATGAGCTAGAGGAGAAAGAGGAGAAGGAGAATCTGAAGCTGAAGAAGAAGGAGAAGAAGGATGAGTTGGAGGAGATGGAGGAAAAGGAGAATCTGAAGAAAGAGGAGAAGGATGAGTTGGAGGAGCTGGAGGAGAAGGATGAGTTGGAGGAGCTGGAGGAGAAGGAGAATCTGAAGAAGAAGGAGGAAAAGGATGAGTAGGAGGAGCTGAGGAAGAAGGATGAGTTGGAGTAGCTGGAGAAGCGGAAGGAGAAGGATGAGTTGGAGGAGCTGGAGGAGAAAGATCAGTTGGAGGACCGGAAGGAGAAGGATGAGTTGGCGGAGCTGGAAAGGAAGGATGAGTTGGAGGAGCTGGAGGAGAAGGATGAGTTGGAGGAGCTGGAGGAGAAGGATGAGTTGGAGGAGTTGGAGGAGATGGAGGAGAGGGAGAAGAAGGATGAGTTTGGAGGAGCTGGGGGAGAAGGATGAGTTGGAGGAGCTGGAGGAGAAGGATGAGTTGGAGGAGCTGGAGAAGGATGAGTTGGAGGAGTTGGAGGAGAAGGATGAGTTGGAGGAGCTGGAGGAGAAGGATGAGTAGGAGGAGCTGGAGGAGAAGGATGAGTTGGAGGAGCTGGAGGAGAAGGATGAGTTGGAGGAGCTGGAGGAGGAGGATGAGTTGGAGGAGCTGGAGGAGAAGGATGAGTTGGAGGAGCTGGAGGAGAAGGATGAGTTGGAGGAGCTGGAGGAGAAGGATGAGTAGGAGGAGCTGGAGGAGAAGGATGAGTAGGAGGAGCTGGAGGAGAAGGATGAGTTGGAGGAGCTGGAGGAGGAGGATGAGTTGGAGGAGCTGGAGGAGAAGGATGAGTTGGAGGAGCTGGAGGAGAAGGATGAGTAGGAGGAGCTGGAGGAGAAGGATGAGTTGGAGGAGCTGGAGGAGAAGGATGAGTTGGAGGAGCTGGAGGAGGAGGATGAGTAGGAGGAGCTGGAGGAGAAGGATGAGTAGGAGGAGCTGGAGGAGGAGGATGAGTAGGAGGAGCTGGAGGAGAAGGATGAGTTGGAGGAGCTGGAGGAGAAGGATGAGTTGGAGGAGCTGGAGGAGAAGGATGAGTTGGAGGCCCTGAAGGAGAAGGATGAGTTGGAGGAGCTGGAGGAGAAGGATGAGTTGGAGGAGCTGGAGGAGAAGGATGAGTTGGAGGAGCTGGAGGAGAGAATGAGTAGGAGGAGCTGGAGGAGAAGGATGAGTTGGAGGAGCTGGAGGAGGAGGATGAGTAGGAGGAGCTGGAGGAGAAGGATGAGTAGGAGGAGCTGGAGGAGGAGGATGAGTAGGAGGAGCTGGAGGAGAAGGATGAGTTGGAGGAGCTGGAGGAGAAGGATGAGTTGGAGGAGCTGGAGGAGAAGGATGAGTTGGAGGCCCTGAAGGAGAAGGATGAGTAGGAGGAGCTGGAGGAGAAGGATGAGTTGGAGGAGCTGGAGGAGAGAATGAGTAGGAGGAGCTGGAGGAGAGAATGAGTTGGAGGAGCTGGAGGAGAAGGATGAGTAGGAGGAGCTGGAGGAGGAGGATGAGTAGGAGGAGCTGGAGGAGAAGGATGAGTAGGAGGAGCTGGAGGAGAACGATGAGTCGGAGGAGCTGGAGGAGGAGGATGAGTCGGAGGAGCTGGAGGAGGAGGATGAGTAGGAGGAGCTGGAGGAGGAGGATGAGTAGGAGGAGCTGGAGGAGGAGGATGAGTAGGAGGAGCTGGAGGAGAAGGATGAGTAGGAGGAGCTGGAGGAGAAGGATGAGTAGGAGGAGCTGGAGGAGAAGGATGAGTAGGAGGAGCTGGAGGAGAAGGATGAGTTGGAGGAGCTGGAGGAGAGAATGAGTAGGAGGAGCTGGAGGAGAGAATGAGTTGGAGGAGCTGGAGGAGAAGGATGAGTAGGAGGAGCTGGAGGAGAAGGATGAGTTGGAGGAGCTGGAGGAGAAGGATGAGTTGGAGGAGCTGGAGGAGAAGGATGAGTTGGAGGAGCTGGAGGAGAAGGATGAGTTGGAGGAGCTGGAGGAGAAGGATGAGTAGGAGGAGCTGGAGGAGAAGGATGAGTTGGAGGAGCTGGAGGAGAAGGATGAGTAGGAGGAGCTGGAGGAGGAGGATGAGTAGGAGGAGCTGGAGGAGAGAATGAGTAGGAGGAGCTGGAGGAGAAGGATGAGTTGGAGGAGCTGGAGGAGGAGGATGAGTAGGAGGAGCTGGAGGAGAGAATGAGTAGGAGGAGCTGGAGGAGAAGGATGAGTTGGAGGAGCTGGAGGAGGAGGATGAGTAGGAGGAGCTGGAGGAGGAGGAACATTACCCGGTCAGTCTCGTCTGACAGGACGACTCTGCAGAGTTTGGCCTCAGACGCCTGCAGCACAACACCACACAGCTTACTGAGCACAGTCTCCAAACACCGGTGATGGGTCTTCAGGAGCTGGACCATTTTCACCAAGACCTGCCAGACAGACAAACACCATCAATCTAACCCAACACAGCTAATGAACCCAACACTGTCAATCTAACCCAACACCATCAATCAAACTTAACACTGTAAACCTAAATCATCTGAACTAATTAACCCAACGCAGCTAATCCAATCCAACACTGTCTATCTAACCCAACACAGGTAATGAACCCAACACCGTCAATGTAACTCAACACTGTAAACCTAACGCATCTGAACTAATTAACCCAACACAGCTAATCCAATCCAACACTGTCTATCTAACCCAACACAGGTAATCAAATCCAACACTGTCTATCTAACCCAACACTATCTATCTAACTCAACACTGTCAATCTAACCCAACGCAGCTAATCCAATCCAACACTGTCTATTTAGCCCACACAGATAAATAAACCCAACACAGCTAATGCACCCAACACTGTCTATCTAACCCAACACTATCAATCTAACTCAACACTGTAAATCTAACCCAACACAGCTAATCAAATCCTACACTGTCTATCTAACCCAACACAACTAATCAAATCCTACACTGTCTATCTAACCTAACACAGTTAATCAAATCCTACACTGTCTATCTAACCCAACACAACTAATCAAATCCTACACTGTCTATCTAACCCAACACAGTTAATCAAATCCTACACTGTCTATCTAACCCAACACCATCAATCTAACTCAACACTGTCTATCTAACCCAACACAGCTAATCAAATCCTACACTGTCTATCTAACCCAACACAGCTAATCAAATCCTACACTGTCTATCTAACCCAACACCATCAATCTAACTCAACACTGTCAATCTAACCCAACACAGCTAATCAAATCCTACACTGTCTAACTAACCCAACACAGCAAATCAAATCCTACACTGTCTATCTAACCCAACACCATCAATCTAACTCAACACTGTCAATGTAACCCAACACAGCTAATCAAATCCTACACTGTCTATCTAAACCAACACCATCAATCTAACTCAACACTGTCAATCTAACCCAACACAGCTAATCAAATCCAACATTGTCTATCCAGCCCACACAGATAAATAAACCCAACACAGCTAATGCACCCAACACTGTCAATCTAACCCAACACAGCTAATCAAATCCTACACTGTCAATCTAACCCAACACAGCTAATCAATCTAACTCAACACTGTCTATCTAACCCAACACAGCTAATCAAATCCTTGGGTAGCACAATTTCGTTCCACCCCATGTACCACATGTGATGCGAATGACAATAAAGTCTCCTTGAATCCTTGAAAACCCAACACAGCTAATGCACCCACGCTGTCCATTTAACCCAACACCGCCAATCTAACTCAACACTGTAAATCTAACTCAACTGAACTAATTAACCCAAAACTGTCAATCTAACCCAACACAGCTAATCAAATCCTACACTGTCTATCTAACCCAACACAGCTAATCAAATCCTACACTGTCTATCTAACCCAACATAGCTAATCAAATCCTACACTGTCTATCTAACCCAACACCATCAATCTAATCCAACACTGTCTATCTAACCCAGCACAGCTAATCAAATCCAACATTGTCTATCTAGCCCACACAGATAAATAAACCCAACACAGCTAATGCACCCAACACCGTCAATCTAACCCAACACAGCTAATCAAATCCTACACTGTCTATCTAACCCAACACAGCTAATCAAATCCTACACTGTCTATCTAACCCAACACCATAAATCTAACTCAACACTGTCAATCTAACCCAAAACAGCTAATCAAATCCAACACTATCTTGCCCAACACAGCTAATGCACCCACGCTGTCAATTTAACCCAACACGGTCAATCTAATTTAACACTGTAAATCTAACTCAACTGAACTAATTAACCCAAAACTGTCAATTTAACCCAACGCAGCTAATCAAATCCAACAATGTCAATCTAACCCAACACTGCTAATCAACCCAACACTGTCATCAACCCAACATGATTAGCCTTGTTTTAGTTATTTATTTAATTCATGTTTTAAATATCGTCTGTGGATTCATGGGGCTGGACTGAGGAGCCCCAGGGGTTAGACTCGGGCAGGTTCGTGAGGTCTAGAAGGGCTGGTTAGGTAGGGCTTTACCTGGTTGTGGTGGCTCTCCTGTTCACACCTTTCAGTGAGCTGATGATTTTCCAGAAACACTCCTAACAAGGTCGAGTGTGACGTCAGGACCTGACCACCAGCAGGAACATCACACCAACACAGCGTTAGTGTCCTGAACAAACCAGCTAATATGGAAAAGGTGAACAGCCACTGTGGCACACACATACTCATTACTCCCGGAGGATCAAAAGACCCCTGCACAGGCATTCAGGGGCTCCGAGGGAAGAAGGAGGACAGAGCATTCATGGTGATGACTAAACACTCTTATGAAGAAGGGCCGACCTAAACAGTGTTCAGAGACTGACTGCTTCAGCAGAGAGATGAACTTTCATCACTGAAGCCCATATTGACACCCACTTGGCTAATTACTGTGAGCTGAGTTATATCTGTCTGCATTGCTTGGGAGCAGTGAGGCTAGCAGGACCTGGCTGCTCCTGACAGGAACTCCCTGAACACCTGCTGTACCCTTTACCTGACAGGACCAAAAAGACACACCCACCTTCTCGTCCTGCTTTGAGAAAAAGCTGACTGCTCCCACCTTGTTCACTGCCAGGACCACAGCAATAACCTGAGGAAACAAATCCCACTCAGGTCAACGTAACTTTGGATGCTAGAGTCAACATTAGTGTTAATGACTGCTGACCTCAGCCTGCTGGTTCTTGATGGGCACACTCAGGATGCTTGCCGGTCTGCAGGCTGATGGTTCATCCACTCCTGGATGGAACCTTGTTTCCTACACAGCACACACAGTCAGGGCAGACACTGCTGAGTGCTCAGTACCCAGAAGCCTCAGCTGGTCTGGGCATTTTAGCTGGTGCACCATCCAGAAACTACAATCTTCAAACAGGTCAGTTTCCATGAAGAAAAGTTCACAGTGAAAGTGAAAACAGAAATATTCAACCTGGACTAAAGGGAATTCTCCACCGCATGTCAAACAAGCAGATCACGGGGATCACGAGGCTGTCGGTACTGACAGCACAGCACTATTGAGTAATTTGTTTTGTAGCCTTAGGTCTATGGTTGGGGCATGTTAGGGCTACGGTTGGGGCGTGTTAGGGCTACGGTTGGGGCGTGTTAGGGCTACGGTTGGGGCGCATTAGGGCTACGGTTGGGGCGTGTTAGGGCTATGGTTGGGGCGCATTAGGGCTACGGTTGGGGTGCGCTAATGTAATAAATAAAATCTTGCTAAGGGTATGGGGTATGAGTTATGGGGTATGGAGAATGGGGTATGGGGTGTGGAGAATGACCTATGGGGTATGGAGTATGGGGTATGAGTTATGGGGTATGGAGTATGGGGTATGAGTTATGGGGTATGAGTTATGAGTTATGGGGTATGGAGAATGGGGTATGGGGTGTGGAGAATGAACTATGGGGTATGGAGTATGGGGTATGAGTTATGGGGTATGGAGAATGGGGTATGGGGTGTGGAGAATGACCTATGGGGTATGGAGTATGGGGTATGAGTTATGGGGTATGGAGAATGGGGTATGAGGTATGGAGAATGGGGTATGAGGTATGGAGCTGTGCTGTCTGGGCATTTATTCATTATTACCTTTTGAGCATCTGAGATATTTAAAGGGCATCCTGTGCTGACCACATATCCCATTATGCACCTCTCCCATTCTGAGTGGGTGTGGTTTTGAGCAGTCGCTGTTTGAAACAAAGTTCCTAGAACCTGCCCACCAGCCTCATCTGTGGTTGTCATGGCAAGGCAGCAGTGTTCAGCTGCAACTACTTCACGGACATGCACCAGCACCTTGTGGCAGATTTCCTGCCACTTCAGATGACTGACTCCGCCTCCCAACAGCCCCATCATCCAGTCACAGCACTTGCCAACCTCACAAGGTCCAGCAGAGCAGGGTGATGCTCCTACTCGTGGTTGGTGGTTCTGCTGTATCACAGGAGATTCTGGAAACAGCAGTGATCTCAACAACCGACCTCCATCAAAGTCCTCAAAATGATTTACAGACAAACACAACCATGACCTCTCCAGGACTGCAGGGGGTGCAAGTCTCCAGGAGGATCCACATGGAGGGTGCGAGTCCCTTCGCCTTCCAGGCAGAAGCACGCTCAGCTTGGGGTGCATCTGAACCCACATCTTCACAAAACCACCGTTCTCTCTGCAGGACCTCCTGGAGAGAAGAAAGAAGATTTCAGCTGTGGACCTGCACTGCACTTAACCCTAACCCTAACCTAGCCCTAACCTAATCCCTACCCCTACCATAACCCTAACCTAACCCCTAGAATAACGCTAATCCTTATCCTAACCCTAACCCTAACCATAACCATAACCTAATCCCTACCCCTACCATAACACTAACCTAACCCCTAGAATAACCCTGATCCTTATCCTAACCCTAACCCTAACCATAACCATAACCTAATCCCTAGCCCTACCATAACACTAACCTAACCCCTAGAATAACCCTGATCCTTATCCTAACCATAACCATAACCTAATCCCTACCCCTACCATAACCCTAACCTAACCCCTAGAATAACCCTAATCCTTATCCTAACCCTAACCATAACCTAGCCCTAACCTAATCCCTACCCCTACCATAACCCTAACCTAACCCCTAGAATAACCCTAATCCTTATCCTAACCCTAACCATAACCATAACCTAATCCCGACCCCTACCATAACCCTAACCTAACCCTAACCCCTAGAATAACGCTAATCCTTATCCTAACCCTAACCCTAACCATAACCATAACCATAACCATAACCATAACCATAACCTAATCCCTACCCCTACCATAACCCTAACCTAACCCTAACCCCTAGAATAACCCTGATCCTTATCCTAACCCTAACCCTGTGGACCTGCCCGTAACCCGAACCTGACCCTGATTAACCCAGGGAGTTAGTCATGATACGCCAGACACCACAGAACAGCCCATATTTACATCCACCGCACTCGGAAGGTGTGAAACTTGGTGTGTAGGTTTGACATGGTGAGACTTGGTCGTACATGTGACATAAGGACAGGCCTTATCTCTGTACCTGGCTGACTATATAAGCTCGTCCTGTCGCGTGTGCTCTTTCGTTGGTAGCATCATTTGCACTGATACGAGATTAACGTTTCTTCTCTCTAGGTATGAGGGCTAGTTGAGGTTGCCGTAGTGCTCTTCTTCTGTGTATAACTCCGTATTCTCTTCTCTATGTATCAGCACTGACCCTTGTTCGGGCAATGTCTGAGCTCAAGGCGAGTATGAGCACGGTTGTCACTGGAGATGAGAGTGTCTGGGTTCAAAAGCAGTTTGAGTAGTTGGAAGAATTGGAGAGGGGTCACATCACAGGGCTCCAGGAATGAAAAAGGTGTTATCAACATATAGTGTGTCATACCGGTCATGCGGATACTACCACAGAGCAGTGTCCACTGTTGGCAGCAGCCTACATAAACCATGACTATGACGGCTGTCCTTAACATGTAATGACTGCACTGCACTGACTATTCTGTAATGACTGTACTGCAGTGACTATTCTGCAGTGACTACTCTGTAATGACTGCACTGCAGTGACTATTCTGTAATAACTGTACTGCAGTGACTATTCTGTAATGACTGTACTGCAGTGACTGTTCTGTAATGACTGTACTGCAGTGACTATTCTGTAATGACTGTACTGCAGTGACTATTCTGTAATGACTGTACTGCAGTGACTGTTCTGTAATGACTGTACTGCAGTGACTATTCTGTAATGACTGCACTGCAGTGACTGTTCTGTAATGACTGTACTGCAGTGACTGTTCTGTAATGACTGTACTGAAGTGACTATTCTGTAATGATTGTACTGCATTGACTGTTCTGTAATGACTGTACTGCAGTGACTGTACTGCAGTGACAATTCTGTAATGCCTGTACTGTAATGACTGTACTGCAGTGACTATTCGGTAATGACTGTTCTGTAATGACTGTACTGCAGTGACTGTTCTGTAATGATTGTACTGCAGTGACTATTCTGTAATGACTGTACTGCAGTGACTGTTCTGTAATGACTGTACTGAAGTGACTATTCTGTAATGACTGTACTGCAGTGACTGTTCTGTAATGACTGTACTGCAGTGACAATTCTGTAATGCCTGTACTGTAATGACTGTACTGCAGTGACAATTCTGTAATGCCTGTACTGTAATGACTGTACTGCAGTGACTGTTCTGTAATGACTGTACTGCAGTGACTGTTCTGTAATGACTGTACTGCAGTGACTACTCTGTAATGATTGTACTGCAGTGACTGTTTTGTAATGATTGTACTGCAGTGACAATTCTGTAATGACTGTACTGCAGTGACTCTTCTGCAGTGGCTATTCTGTAATGACTGTACTGCAGTGACTATTCTGTAATGACTGTACTGCAGTGACTGTTCTGTAATGACTGTACTGCAGTGACTATTCTGTAATGACTGTACTGCAGTGACTGTTCTGTAATGACTGTACTGCAGTGACTGTTCTGTAATGACTGTACTGAAGTGACTATTCTGTAATGATTGTACTGCATTGACTATTCTGTAATGACTGTACTGCAGTGACTGTACTGCAGTGACAATTCTGTAGTGCCTGTACTGTAATGACTGTACTGCAGTGACTATTCTGTAATGACTGTTCTGTAATGACTGTACTGCAGTGACTGTTCTGTAATGATTGTACTGCAGTGACTATTCTGTAATGACTGTACTGCAGTGACTGTTCTGTAATGACTGTACTGAAGTGACTATTCTGTAATGACTGTACTGCAGTGACTGTTCTGTAATGACTGTACTGCAGTGACAATTCTGTAATGCCTGTACTGTAATGACTGTACTGCAGTGACAATTCTGTAATGCCTGTACTGTAATGACTGTACTGCAGTGACTGTTCTGTAATGACTGTACTGAAGTGAGTACTCTGTAATGACTGTACTGCAGTGACTATTCTGTAATGACTGTACTGCAGTGACTACTCTGTAATGACTGTACTGAAGTTAGTACTCTGTAATGACTGTACTGCAGTGACTATTCTGTAATGACTGTACTGCAGTGACTATTCTGTAATGACTGTACTGCAATGACTATTCTGTAATGACTGTACTGCAGTGACTACTCTGTAATGACTGTACTGCAGTGACTACTCTGTAATGACTGTACTGATGTGACTATTCTGTAATGACTGTACTGCAATGACTATTCTGTAATGACTGTACTTCAGTGACTACTCTGTAATGACTGTACTGCAGTGACTACTCTGTAATGACTGTACTGCAGTGACTATTCTGTAATGACTGTACTGCAGTGACTATTCTGTAATGACTGTACTGCAGTGACTACTCTGTAATGACTGTACTGAAGTTAGTACTCTGTAATGACTGTACTGCAGTGACTATTCTGTAATGACTGTACTGCAGTGACTATTCTGTAATGACTGTACTGCAGTGACTATTCTGTAATGACTGTACTGCAGTGACTACTCTGTAATGACTGTACTGCAGTGACTATTCTGTAATGACTGTACTGCAGTGACTATTCTGTAATGACTGTACTGCGATGACTACTCTGTAATGACTGTACTCCAGTGACTACTCTGTAATGACTGTATTGCAGTGACTACCCTGTAATGACTGTACTGAAGTGACTATTCTGTAATGACTGTACTGCAATGACTATTCTGTAATGACTGTACTTCAGTGACTACTCTGTAATGACTGTACTGCAGTGACTACTCTGTAATGACTGTACTGAAGTGACTACTCTGTAATGACTGTACTGCAGTGACTACTCTGTAATTACGGTACTGCAGTGACTACTCTCTAATGACTGTACTTCAGTGACTACTCTGTAATGACTGTACTGCAGTGACTGTTCTGTAATGACTGTACTGCAGTGACTACTCTGTAATGACTGTACTGCAGTGACTACTCTAATGACTGTACTGCAGTGACTACTCTGTAATTACGGTACTGCAGTGACTGTTCTGTAATGACTGTATTGCAGTGACTACCCTGTAATGACTGTACTGAAGTGACTATTCTGTAATGACTGTACTGCAGTGACTATTCTGTAATGACTGTACTGCAGTGACTACTCTGTAATGACTGTACTGCAGTGACTACTCTGTAATGACTGTACTGCAGTGACTGTTCTGTAATGACTGTACTGCAGTGACTACTCTGTAATGACTGTACTTCAGTGACTATTCTGTAATGACTGTACTGCAGTGACTACTCTGTAATGACTGTACTGCAGTGACTACTCTGTAATGACTGTACTGCAGTGACTACTCTGTAATGACTGTACTGCAGTGACTACTCTGTAATGACAGTACTGCAGTGACTACTCTGTAATTACGGTACTGCAGTGACTACTCTGTAATGACTGTACTGAAGTGACTACTCTGTAATGACGGTACTGCAGTTACTGTACTGAAGTGACTATTCTGAAATGCAGTTACTATTCTGTACCTTGGACTGCGGGCAGGGTCTGCATGATGGTCTGACCATGACTCCACTGTATGGTTGTCCATTCCTCCCTCAAGGTCCTTTTGCCCATATTTAGTCTGTAGGCTCCAGAGTGAAGGGAGAAGCCATCCTCTCTGCCTTTCTTCCTTCTTCTTCCTCCGGCTCCTCTGTGTGGTTTCTGGTGCAGGGTGTGGGGGGGTCTCAGGGTCTGTGTTGTTCCTGACAGGGCTCTCGGTGTGTAGACACGGCATGATTTTCCTTAGAATGACAAAAAGGAGGAGCAAAAAAACACCAGTTTTACAGACCAGCCGGTACACAACACACTCTGAAT
This sequence comes from Prochilodus magdalenae, assembly GCA_024036415.1. Taxonomy (NCBI): domain Eukaryota; kingdom Metazoa; phylum Chordata; class Actinopteri; order Characiformes; family Prochilodontidae; genus Prochilodus; species Prochilodus magdalenae. Next base: position 51,373 of record JAMWET010005474.1, read on the forward strand.
GAAAGGGAAGCCGACAGAGAGGAGGATGAGCCACAAGATGAGGAGCAGGATGAGGAGCAGAATGCCATCTGTAACTAAAGCTCTCCGCAAATCTTCACTCTACAGAGTCACACCAGGTACACTAATCCATTGCATAAAGTTAATCCCTCTGAGTTAATCCCATCACTGCAGTCAAAGGCTATTTCAGCCACAGATCTCTGACCACTCTCGCTCTCTGGGACTCACTCCAGCTTCTAAAAACTCTCTCAGCCAGACAAATATACTCAAAGGAACTAGAACAGCCGATTAACTGTGAACCTAACGTCCTGATTAGAACCTGCCTGGTGCTTTAGAACCTGCAGGAACCATAAAGAGAGGCTCATATTCACACGGCTGGAATTCAGATCTGAATGAGATCCTTACTGCAGTCAGAGTGAGCTTCATGGTCAGTCAGACTGATCAGTGCGGAGCTGAAGGAGACTGTGCTCCTCCAGACAGGTGAATGTAGACCACATACTCACAGCACGGACATAAACACACACATATGTAAACATTCAAAGCCATATCTAGAAGACATTACACAGTCCAGGCCACCTACCTGGTCCAGCGAGTAGCTTCTCATTCCTTCAGCAACCACGTAGGATGACATATCTGGGGGACTGATCTGGGGGGCTTCAGCTGGTCAGGTTCGAGGCTCAGCAGCGTCATGTGTTCATAAACTGAAGTCAACTGACCACCTGAATGTACTGAATGAACAGGTTATCCTATTAGTGCGTCCCGACCATCTCCACACAGGAACTGACCTTAAGCCCCCCAGCCCCAGCCCACTCCTTTCACACTCCAGTCCTTCCACACTCCAGTCCAGTCCTTCCACACTCCAGTCCACTCCTTTCACACTCCAGCCCACTCCTTCCACACTCCAGTCCAGTCCTTCCATACTCCAGTCCACTCCTTTCACACTCCAGTCCTTCCACACTCCAGTCCACTCCTTCCACACTCCAGTCCTTTCACACTCCAGTCCAGTCCTTCCACACTCCAGGCCACTCCTTCCACACTCCAGTCCAGTCCTTCCACACTCCAGTCCACTCCTTTCACACTCCAGTCCTTCCACACTCCAGTCCACTCCTTCCACACTCCAGGCCACTCCTTCCACACTCCAGTCCAGTCCTTCCACACTCCAGTCCACTCCTTTCACACTCCAGTCCTTCCACACTCCAGTCCAGTCCTTCCACACTCCAGTCCAGTCCTTCCACACTCCAGTCCAGTCCTTCCACACTCCAGTCCACTCCTTCCACACTCCAGTCCAGTCCTTCCACACTCCAGTCCAGTCCTTCCACACTCCAGTCCACTCCTTTCACACTCCAGTCCTTCCACACTCCAGTCCACTCCTTCCACACTCCAGTCCTTCCACACTCCAGTCCACTCCTTCCACACTCCAGTCCAGTCCTTCCATACTCCAGTCCACTCCTTTCACACTCCAGTCCTTCCACACTCCAGTCCACTCCTTCCACACTCCAGTCCAGTACTTTAAACTCCAGTCCAGTACCTTCACGCTCCAGTCCACTCCTTTCACACTCCAGTCCAGTACTTTAAACTCCAGTCCAGTACCTTCACGCTCCAGTCCACTCCTTTCACACTCCAGTCCAGTACCTTCACACTCCAGTCCAGTACTTTCGCACTCCAGTCCAGTACCTTCACACTCCAGTCCAGTACTTTTGCACTCCAGTCCACTCCTTTCACACTCCAGTCCAGTACCTTCACACTCCAGTCCAGCATCAGTGTTATCCATTATCAGTAACAAACATATATGAGACCAAATCCCCAAACCCCCAACACCAAATCCCCAAACCCCGCAAACCCCCAACAACAAACTCCCAATCCTAAACCTCAACCCCCAAACGCAAAAAGCCCAACCCTAAACCCCAAACCCACAGTCTGAAACCACAACGCCTCCAAACAATAAAACCCCCAACAACCGCAGCAACCAATCACTACCACTGCTGCAACAGCAATGACTACAGTAAGACCAAGCTCTCTGGAGGGGACAGGTCAGTTACGGAGGGTCTGTAGTGGAGAGGTCAGTTACGGAGGGTCTGTAGTGGAGAGGTCAGTTACGGAGAGTCTGTAGTGGAGAGGTCAGTTATGGAGGGTCTGTAGTGGACAGATCAGTTACGGAGGGTCTGGAGTGGAGAGGTCAGTTACGGAGGGTTTGTAGTGGAGAGGTCAGTTACGGAGAGTCTGTAGTGGAGAGGTCAGTTATGGAGGGTCTGTAGTGGACAGATCAGTTACGGAGGGTCTGTAGTGGAGAGGTCAGTTATGGAGGGTCTGTAGTGGAGAGGTCAGTTATGGAGGGTCTGTAGTGGACAGGTCAGTTACGGAGGGTCTGTAGTGGAGAGGTCAGTTACGGAGGGTCTGTAGTGGAGAGGTCAGTTACGGAGAGTCTGTAGTGGAGAGGTCAGTTATGGAGGGTCTGTAGTGGACAGATCAGTTACGGAGGGTCTGTAGTGGAGAGGTCAGTTATGGAGGGTCTGTAGTGGAGAGGTCAGTTACGGAGGGTCTGTAGTGGAGAGGTCAGTTATGGAGGGTCTGTAGTGGAGAGGTCAGTTACGAAGAGTCTGGAGTGGAGAGGTCAGTTACGGAGGGTCTGTAGTGGAGAGGTCAGTTACGAAGAGTCTGGAGTGGAGAGGTCAGTTACGGAGGGTCTGTAGTGGAGAGGTCAGTTACGAAGAGTCTGGAGTGGAGAGGTCAGTTACGGAGGGGACAGGTCAGTTCAGGTGGGTCTGAAGTGGAGAGGTCAGTTACGGAGAGTCTGTAGTGGAGAGGTCAGTTACGGAGGGGACAGGTCAGTTCAGGTGGGTCTGTAGTGGAGAGGTCAGTTATGGGGGGTCTGTAGTGGAGAGGTCAGTTATGGAGGGTCTGTAGTGGAGAGGTCAGTTACGGAGGGTCTGTAGTGGAGAGGTCAGTTACGGAGGGTCTGTAGTGGAGAGGTCAGTTAAGGAGGGTCTGTAGTGGAGGGGTCACTTACGGAGGGTCTGTAGTGGAGAGGTCAGTTACGGAGGGTCTGTAGTGGACAGGTCAGTTACGGAGGGTCTGTAGTGGACAGGTCAGTTTCGGAGAGTCTGTAGTGGAGAGGTCAGTTACGGAGGGTCTGTAGTGGACAGGTCAGTTACGGAGAGTCTGTAGTGGAGAGGTCAGTTATGGAGGGTCTGTAGTGGAGAGGTCAGTTATGGAGGGTCTGTAGTGGAGAGGTCAGTTATGGAGGGTCTGTAGTGGAGAGGTCAGTTATGGAGGGTCTGTAGTGGAGAGGTCAGTTACGGAGGGTCTGGAGGGGACAGGTCAGTTATGGAGGGTCTGGAGGGGACAGGTCAGTTCAGGTGGGTCTGTAGTGGAGAGGTCAGTTATGGAGGGTCTGTAGTGGAGAGGTCAGTTATGGAGGGTCTGGAGTGGAGAGGTCAGTTATGGAGGGTCTGTAGTGGAGAGGTCAGTTACGGAGGGTCTGTAGTGGAGGGGTCAGTTACGGAGGGTCTGTAGTGGAGGGGTCAGTTACGGAGGGTCTGTAGTGGAGAGGTCAGTTATGGAGGGTCTGTAGTGGAGAGGTCAGTTATGGAGGGTCTGTAGTGGAGAGGTCAGTTACGAAGAGTCTGGAGTGGAGAGGTCAGTTACGGAGGGTCTGGAGTGGAGGGGTCAGTTATGGGGGGTCTGTAGTGGAGAGGTCAGTTATGGAGGGTCTGTAGTGGAGAGGTCAGTTATGGAGGGTCTGTAGTGGAGAGGTCAGTTATGGGGGGTCTGTAGTGGAGAGGTCAGTTATGGGGGGTCTGTAGTGGAGAGGTCAGTTACGGAGGGTCTGTAGTGGAGAGGTCAGTTATGGAGGGTCTGTAGTGGAGAGGTCAGTTACGGGGGGTCTGTAGTGGAGGGGTCAGTTACGGGGGGTCTGGAGTGGAGAGGTCAGTTATGGGGGGTCTGGAGTGGAGAGGTCAGTTACGGAGGGTCTGTAGTGGAGAGGTCAGTTACGGAGGGTCTGTAGTGGAGAGGTCAGTTACGGAGGGTCTGTAGTGGAGAGGTCAGTTATAGGGGGTCTGTAGTGGAGAGGTCAGTTCAGGTGGGTCTGGATTATGGAGAGCCTGGAGATGGTGGTGATGGTGGTTTTATGTCATGCTGCAGTACCTCCTCTCACCACTAGGTGGAGCTTCAGGACTGTTTAACTGCCTGAGCGTGTTTCTCCCTGTGTGCTCTTCTCCAGGCGTTCCTCCGTCTCTCTCTGCCATCCATCCCTCCTTCGGTCGTCTCTCCCTCCTCCTCCTCTCCTGTATTCTGCTGTTAGCATGTGTACATTCTACCTCCATCCTTTCACCCATCCCCCATCCCTTGCTCACTCTCTAGCTCCCTCCCTATCAGCTCATTCCTCTTGTCACCTGCAGTGGGAGGAGCTTCACTGTGGAGCTGGGCTGTGATTGGCTGGAAAGGGAGGAGGCTGCAGTTGCATAGTGATGCTGTACAGATGCTCAGCAGTATCCTCTCTCTCTCCCTCTCTCTCTCTCTCCCTCCCTCTCTCTCTCTTTCTCTCTCTCTCTCTCTCTCTCTCTCTCTCTCTCTCTCTCTCTCTCTCTCTCCCTCTCTCTCTCTCTCTTTCTCTCTCCCTCTCTCTCTCTCTCCTCGGTTCTTTTCCATCTCTCCGCCACCCCCCCTCCACACTCACACACTCACTGTCACACTGCAGCAAACCGAACCGGACACACACTCTGGCCTTCCTGTCCTTTACCTAGCGGAGGAACGTCCTGCTCATCCTTCGTTTGTCTCTTCATCGTTTTCTCCTACACGGATGCTACGACTCCACCGCACCCAGAAACATCTGGAGCCTCACACGGAGACAGGAAGAGAGGAAGACTGACCACAGCACCGCGACCAGGACTAACCACACACACACACACAGTGTTTCTATCGCTAGGCAATGAACTGGAGGAGCATCGGTGAAGGTATAGGTAGGTTTGTGTGTATATGAGAGTGAGTGTGTGTGTGTGTGTTAGTGAGTGTGTGTGTGTGTGTTAGTGAGTGTGTGTGAGTGTGTGTGTGTGTCAGTTGGAGTATGTACACGCTCACACACACACACTCACAGTCTCGTTGTTGTAGGTCGATGCTGATTCGTCTCTGGGACGATCCTCCACTTCCTTCTGCAGAAGGCCTCCTGTATCCCAGCATGCCGTGCAGCAGGCTGATCTGCTAGGCCGCGGCAGCATGGGCGGAGCCTCAGGACGGTGGGACGTGACGGACCGGACGGGCACACACACACACATATACACACACTCCGCTGGTGCTCATGGGTGAGGACGGAGAGAGTCCCAAACTGAACCACAGCTTCCTCCGAGACTACGTAACAGAGGGTAGGTGCACTCCAGCAGCCCAAAGCATTCAGTCTGAACTCGACTGTAGCCCACAGAATTCTCTCTGAACTCGACTGTAGCCCACAGAATTCAGTCTGAACCCGACTGTAGACCACAGAATTCAGTCTGAACTCGACTGTAGCCCACAGAATTCAGTCTGAACTCGACTGTAGCCCACAGGATTCAGTCTGAACTCGACTGTAGCCCAAAGCATTCAGTCTGAACTCGACTGTAGCCCACAGGATTCAGTCTGAACCCGACTGTAGCCCACAGAATTCAGTCTGAACTCGACTGTAGCCCACAGAATTCAGTCTGAACTCGACTGTAGCCCACAGAATTCAGTCTGAACTCGACTGTAGCTCACTGAATTCAGTCTGAACTCGACTGTAGCTCACTGAATTCAGTCTGAACTCGACTGTAGTCCACTGAATTCAGTCTGAACTCGACTGTAGCCCACTAAATTCTGTCTGGACTCGACTGTAGTCCACAAAATTCTGTCTGAACTCGACTGTAGTCCACAAAATTCTCTCTGAACTCGACTGTAGCCCACTGAATTCTCTCTGAACTTGACTGTAGCTCAGCAAAATTCGGTCTGAACTCGACTGTAGTCCACAGAATCCAGTCTGTACTTGACTGTAGCTCAGCAAAATTCTGTCTGAACTCGACTGTAGTCCACAAAATTCAGTCTGAACTCGACTGTAGCCCACAGAATTCTGCCTGAACCCGACTGTAGCCCACAGAATCCAGTCTGAACTCGACTGTAGTCCACAGAATCCAGTCTGTACTTGACTGTAGCTCAGCAAAATTCTGTCTGAACTCGACTGTAGCCCACAGAATTCAGTCTGAACTCGACTGTAGCCCACAGAATCCAGTCTGAACTCGACTGTAGCCCACAGAATTCAGTCTGAACTTGACTGTAGCCCACAGAATTCAATCTGACCTCGACTGTAGCCCACAGAATTCAGTCTGACCTCGACTGTAGCCCACAGAATTCAGTCTGAACTCGACTGTAGTCCACTGAATTCAGTCTGAACTCGACTGTAGCTCACAAAATTTTCTCTGAACTCGACTGTATTCAACAAAATTCAGTCTGAACTCGACTGTAGCCTACAAAATTCAGTCTGAACTTGACTGTAGCTAGACAAAATTTAGTCTGAACTTGCCTGTAGCCCACAAAATTCAGCCTGAACTCGACTGTAGTCCACAAAATTCTATATGAACTCGACTGTATTCAACAAAATTCAGTCTGAACTCGACTGTAGCCTACAGAATTCTGTCTGAACTCGACTGTAGTCCACAAAATTCTGTCTGAACTGAGCTGTAACCCTTAAAATTCAGTCTGAACTCGACTGTAGCCCACAGAATTCTGTCTGAACTCGACTGTAGCCCCCAAAATTCAGTCTGAACTCGACTGTAGTCCACGAAATTCAGTCTGAACTCAACTGTAGTCCACAGAATTCTGTCTGAACTCGACTGTAACCCTCAAAATTCTGTCTGAATTCGACTGTAGCCCAACAAAATTCAGTCTGAACTCGACTGTAGTTCACAAAATTCAGTCTGAACTCGACTGGAGCCCAACAAAATTCTGTTTGAACTCGACTGGAGCCAACAGAATTTTGTCTGAACTCGACTGTAACCCTCAAAATTCTCTCTGAACTCGACTGTAGCCCACAACACTCAGTCTGAACTCGACTGTAGCCCACTAAATTCTCTTCGAACTCGACTGTAGTCCACAAAATTCTGTCTGAACTCGACTGTAGCCCACAAAATTCTCTCTGAACTCGACTGTAGTCCACAAAATTCTGTCTGAACTCGACTGTAACCCTCAAAATTCTCTCTGAACTCGACTGTAGCCCACAACACTCAGTCTGAACTCAACTGTAGCCCACAAAATTCTGCCAGAACTCGACTGTAGCCCTCAAAATTCTCTTCGAACTCGACTGTAGCCCTCAAAATTCTGCCTGAACTCGACTGTAGCCCAACAAAATTCAGTCTGAACTCGACTGTAGTCCTCAAAATTCTCTCTGTACTCGACTGTAGCCCACAGAATTCTGTCTGAACTCGACTGTAGCCCACAGAATTCAGTCTGAACTCAACTGTAACCCTCAAAATTCTGGCTGAACTCGACTGTAGTCCACAAAATTCTGTCTGAACTCGACTGTAGTCCACAAAATTCTGTCTGAACTCGACTGTAGCCCACAGAATTCAGTCTGAACTCGACTGTAGCCCAACAAAATTCAGTCTGAACTCGACTGTAGTCCACAAAATTCAGTCTGAACTCGACTGTAGTTCACAAAATTCAGTCTGAACTCGACTGTAGCCCACAACACTCAGTCTGAACTCGACTTGTTTTAAAGGGCCCGCCCCCCCCCCTCCCCCCACCCCCAAAATTCTCTTCGAACTCGACCTGTAGTCCACAAAATTATCTCTCTGAACTCGACTGTAGCCCACAATAATCCGTCTGAACTCGACTGTTAGTCCACTAAATTCAGATCTGTCAAAACCTCGAGTCTGAAGCGGACCGTACAGAAATTCTGTCTGAACTCGACTGTAGCCCTCAAAATTCTCTTCGAACTCGACTGTAGCCCTCAAAATTCTCTCTGAACTCGACTGTAGCCCACAGAATTCAGTCTGAACTCGACTGTAGTCCACTAAATTCAGTCTGAACTCGACTGTAGCCCACAAAATTCAGTCTGAACTCGACTGTAGCCCACTGAATTCAGTCTGTACTTGACTGTAGCCCACAAAATTCAGTCTGTACTCGACTGTAGCCCAACAAAATTCTGTCTGAACTCGACTGTAACCCTTGAAATTCAGTCTGAACTTGACTGTAGCCCCCAAAATTCAGTCTGAACTTGACTGTAGCCCCCAAAATTCAGTCTGAACTCGACTGTAGCCCACAGAATTCTCTCTGAACTCGACTGTAGTCCACAGAATTCTGTCTGAACTCGACTGTAGTTCACAAAATTCAGTCTGAACTCGACTGGAGCCCACAAAATTCTGTTTGAACTCGACTGTAGCCCTCAAAATTCTCTTCGAACTCGACTGTAGCCCACAGAATTCTGTCTGAACTCGACTGTAGCCCACAGAATCCTGTCTGAACTCGACTGTAGCCCACAAAATTCTGTCTGAACTCGACTGTAGCCCACAAAATTCAGTCTGAACTCGACTGTAGCCCACAAAATTCTGTCTGAACTCGACTGTAGCCCACAAAATTCAGTCTGAAATCGACTGTAGTCCACTAAATTCAGTCTGAACTCGACTGTAGCCCACAAAATTCTGTCTGAACTCGACTGTAGCCCTCAAAATTCTCTTCGAACTCGACTGTAGCCCACAGAATTCAGTCTGAACTCGACTGTAGCCCACAGAATTCAGTCTGAACTCGACTGTAGCCCACAAAATTCTGTCTGAACTCGACTGTAGCCCACAAAATTCAGTCTGAAATCGACTGTAGTCCACTAAATTCAGTCTGAACTCGACTGTAGCCCACTAAATTCAGTCTGAACTGGACTGTAGCCCACTAAATTCAGTCTAAACTCGACCGTAGTCTACAGACTTCTGTCTGAACTGGACTGTAGGAGTAGTGGGTAGGGTTAGTCCACTGGTCAATAAAGCTGTGAGTCTAATATAGATATTTAGATCATCATTGATTGGAATATAATATTTAGTTTGAGCCATGTGAGTGTTTTACCTCATCCACACACTGAACAGTAATCCGAGCTCAGTCACCTCCAGAACATGCAGTCAGTCTCCATCATTTACTCTGCTGAGTCAGCAACACTGCTCACCTGCGACGCTCAGTTTAGGATGAAACACCTCCGTCATTAGCACAACACTGTTACTGTAGGACTCCGATTGTGTTTAGTCATTCAGTGTGAGAATTCACTTCCTGTATCTGCAGCTGATGTCATTTCTACGGTGGAGTTTAACCAGACGGGGGACCTTCTGGCCACAGGAGATAAAGGGGGGCGAGTGGTCATATTCCGAAGGGAACCCGAGGTCAGTGAACTTTGGTTATTCAGTTGGGGCTGTGCTGCTACTTATCTCCACAGCTTCCGTCTGGAGGTAAAGCTGCTATGGCTCCCTCTACAGGTCTAGGAATACAGGTATCCTTCTTAGGGATCCTGTCTCTGGACTGATACTCACATGACGTGCAGCTAATGATCCGAGTTCTCCTGCTGTTGCTGTGTCTGCTGCCCCACCTGCTGCTCCCTGAATGCGTGACAGGTGAAGTTGTGTTTGTATTTGTTTGTGGAAGGTTAAAGGAGAAGCGGAGGAGCTTGGGGAAGCGGGGGAGTACAACGTCTACAGCACGTTTCAGAGCCACGAGCCGGACTTTGATTACCTGAAGAGTCTGGAGATCGAGGAGAAGATCAATAAGATCCGCTGGCTGCCCCACCAGAATGCCGCCCACTTCCTCCTTTCCACCAATGGTGAGCATAGATAGATAGATAGATAGATAGATAGAGAGACAGACAGACAGATAGACAGATAGACAGACAGACAGACAGACAGACAGATAGACAGATAGATAGATAGATAGATAGATAGATAGATAGATAGATAGATAGATAGATAGATAGATAGATAGATAGATAGAGTGGTGTGCCAAAGTTTGTGCAGCGTTGTTAATTTTCCTGATTTACCTTTATAAAGTATTGATTGTTTGGATAAAGAAATTGCGTTAAATATATCATATAGGGGACAAACACAGTGATATCTGAGAAGTGAAATAAAGTTTATATGATTTACAGAAAGTGTGCAATAATTGTCTAAAGAAAAGTAGGCAGGTGCATAAATTTGGGCACCGAAAAAAAAAATCTTTAGTAGATCCTCCTTTCTCAGAAATCCCAGCCTCTAAACGCTTCCTATAGCTTCTAATGAGAGTCTGGATTGTGGCTGAAGGTATTTTAGACCATGCTTCCTTTACAGAAACATCTCTAGTCATGGCAGGTTTGATGGTATCCGAGCATGGACAGCTCTCTTTAAGTTGACTCACCCCAGTATGTTGGAACAGATTTTTCAGTAATAGTCAGGTCTGGGGACTGAGATTGGGCCATTCCAGAACGCTGTACTTGTTTCCTCTGCATGAATGACCATTAGTAGATTTTGAGCAGTGTTTAGGGTCCGTTGTCTTGTTGGAAGATCCAGCCCCGGCGCAGCTTCAGCTTTGTCACTGATTCCTGGACATTGGGTCTCCAGAATCTGCTGATATTGATTGGAATCCATGCTTCCCTCAACTTTAACAAGATTCCCAGTCCCTGTACTGGCCACACCAGCCCCCACAGCATGATGGAACCACCACCAGGGTGCTTTTACTGTAGGTAGCAGGTGTTTTTTCTTGGAGTGCTGTGTTCTCTTTTTCCTCCATGCATAACGGGCCCTTGTTACTGGCCCAAATAACACAGCACCTTATTCCAAAATGAAGCTGGCTTGTCCAAATGTGCTTTAGCATACCTCAAGCGGCTCTGTTTGTGATGTGGGCGGAGAAAAGGCTTCCTCTGCATCACTCTCCCATACAGCATCTCCTTGTGTAAAGTGCGCTGAATAGCTGAACGATGCACAGTGACTCCATCAGCAGCAGGATCATGTTGTAGGTCTGTGGTGCTGGTCTGGGGGTTGACTCTGACTGTTCTCCACATCCTTCGCTTCTGTTTATTCCAGATTTTTCTTGGTCTGCCACTTCGAGCCTTGACTTGAACTGTGCCTGTGGTCTTCCATTTCCTCACAGTGTTTCTCACAGTGGAGACTGAAAGCTGAAATCTCTGAGAGAGCTTTCTGTACCCTTCCCCTAAACCATGACGGGGAACAGTCTCTGTTTTCAGGTCATTTGAAAGTTGTTTTGAGACTCCCATGCTGCGACTCTTCAGAGAAGATGCAAAGAGGAGAAAAACTTACAATTGCCCCCCTTAAATACCCTTTCTCATAATTGGAGTCACCTGTGTATGGAGGTCAAGGGTCACTGAACTTACTATCCAAATTTGAATTCCAGTAATTAGTTCTAAAATCAATAAAATGACAACAGTGCCCAAAATTATGCACCTGCCTACTTTTGTTTAACCAGTTATTGCACACTTTCTGTAAATCATATAAACTTCATTTCACTTCTCAGATATCACTGTGTTTGTCCCCTATATGATATATTAAACGCAATTTTCTTATCCAATCAATCAATACTTTATAAAGGTAAACCAGGAAAATTAACAACGCTGCCCAAACTTTCACACCCCACTGTATATAGATAGAGAGACAGACAGAGAGATAGATAGATAGACAGATAGATGGATAGATGGATAGATAGAGAGACAGATAGATAGACAGACAGACAGACAGACAGACACACAGACACACAGACACACAGACAGACAGACAGACAGACAGACAGACAGACAGATAGATAGATAGATAGATAGATAGATAGATAGATGCGACACATTCTGGAAGCAGGTCCAGCTTAGCAGACTGCAGTACTCCTGTAGTTAGCAGCGCTAGCAATGAACTAGCCTTTATTCTGGTCACCTGGTGGGAAAACCTGGTCCACTTCTGTCCATTCTCCAGATAAGACCATCAAGCTGTGGAAGGTGAGTGAGAGGGACCGTCGGCCGGAGGGATACAACCTGAAGGATGAAGAGGGACGGGTGAAGGACATTTCGACCGTTACCTCACTACAGGTGCGTTACTGTCTCCTGATGAGAAATGTCTCGTTGGTGCGGCCGAACTGGATTAGAGTGACGAGAAACCTGGGCACTTCTGGAACAGCTGTACTGTAAACACGTGAAGAGAGTATCAGACAATAGAAATGGCTGTACTGTTACCATGGAAATGGTTCTTGTGTAAACATGTAAACGTGGTTATCTGTGCCTGACTTAGTCTAACTGTGTTAATCTGTGTCCGCCCATGGTTACCTGTATCCGTCTGTGTTTGCATGTGTCTGATTGTGATTCCTGTGTCCGACGGTGTTTACCTGTGTCCGCCGCCCATGGTTACCTGTGTCTGATTGTGTTTATTTGTGTCCGCCTGTGTTTACCTGTGTCTGCCTTTGGTTACCTGTGTCTGATTGTGGTTCCTGTGTTTAATTGTGGTTCCTGTGCCTGCCCGTGTTTACCTGTGTCTGCCCTTGATTACCCATGTCTGATTGTGTTTACCTGTGTCTGCCCTTGATTACCTATGTCTGATTGTGTTTACCTATGTCTGATTGTGTTTACCTGTGTCTGATTGTGTTTTTTGTGTCCGCCTGTGCTTACTTGTACCTGTGTTTACCTGTATCTGATTGTGTTTACCTGTGTCTGATTGTGGTTCCTGTGTTTAATTGTGGTTCCTGTGCCTGCCCGTGTTTACCTGTGTCTGCCCTTGATTACCTATGTCTGATTGTGTTTACCTATGTCTGATTGTGTTTTTTGTGTCTGCCTGTGTTTACCTGTGTCCCCCTGTGCTTACTTGTACCTGTGTTTACCTATGTCTGATTGTGTTTACCTGTGTCTGATTGTGTTTACCTGTGTCTGATTGTGTTTTTTGTGTCCGCCTGTGCTTACTTGTACCTGTGTTTACCTGTATCTGATTGTGTTTTACCTGTGTCTGACTCTGTTTACCTGTACTGATGGATGCTGTGCTTGTTGTAGGTTCCGGTGCTGAAGCCCACAGACCTGATGGTGGAGGTCCGTCCCCGCCGCGTGTTTGCTAATGGTCACACGTACCATGTTAATTCAATTTCCGTCAACAGCGATGGGGAAACATACCTGTCTGCAGATGACCTGAGGATTAACATGTGGCACCTGGACATCACTGACCGCAGTTTCAGTATCCTTACACTCTAACCCAACTGGACATCACTGACCGCACATTCAGTCTGTAGTCCTGAGTGTGACAACTTGCTGGACAGGCTGGATGGTCAGTGTGCTAACTGGTCTGTAGTTCTGAGCTAGAAATGAGTCTGTATGGTGCTGGACAGGGTGGAGGGTCAGTGTGGATATTGGTCTGTATTTCTGAGCTAGAAATGAGTCTGTATGGTTCTGGACAGACTGAATGGTCAGTGTGGATATTGGTCTGTAGTTCTGAGTTAGAAATGAGTCTGTGTGGTGCTGGACAGGCTGGATGGTCAGTGTGCTAACTGGTCTGTAGTTCTGAGCTAGAAATGACTCTGTATGGTGCTGGACAGGCTGGATGGTCAATGTGCTAACTGGTCTGTAGTTCTGAGCTAGAAATGAGTCTGTATGGTGCTGGACAGGGTGGAGGGTCAGTGTGGATTTTGGTCTGTAGTTCTGAGCTAGAAATGACTATATGGTGTTGGACAGGCTGGATGGTCAGTGCGGTAACTGGTCTGTAGTTCTGAGCTAGAAATGACTCTGTATGGTGCTGGACAGGGTGGATGGTCAGTGTGCTAACTGGTCTGTAGTTCTGAGCTAGAAATGAGTCTGTATGGTGCTGGACAGGGTGGATGGTCAGTGTGGATATTGGTCTGTAGTTCTGAGCTAGAAATGAGTCTGTATGGTTGTGGACAGACTGAATGGTCAGTGTGGATATTGGTCTGTAGTGCTGAGTTAGAAATGAGTCTGTATGGTGCTGGACAGGCTGAATGGTCAGTGTGGATATTGGTCTGTAGTTCTGAGCTAGAACTGAGTCTGTATGGTGCTGGACAGGCTGGATGGTCAATGTGCTAACTGGTCTGTAGTTCTGAGCTAGAAATGAGTCGGTATGGTGCTGGACAGGGTGGAGGGTCAGTGTGGATTTTGGTCTGTAATTCTGAGCTAGAAATGAGTCTGTATGGTGCTGGACAGGCTGGATGGTCAGTGCGGTAACTGGTCTGTAGTTCTGAGCTAGAAATGACTCTGTATGGTGCTGGACAGGGTGGAGGGTCAGTGTGGATATTGGTCTGTAGTTCTGAGCTAGAACTGAGTCTGTATGGTGCTGGACAGGCTGGATGGTCAATGTGCTAACTGGTCTGTAGTTCTGAGCTAGAAATGAGTCTGTATGGTGCTGGACAGGGTGGAGGGTCAGTGTGGATTTTGGTCTGTAGTTCTGAGCTAGAAATGAGTCTGTGTGGTGCGGGACAGGCTGAATGGTCAGTGTGGTAACTGGTCTGTAGTTCTGAGCTAGAAATGGTCTGTGTGGTGTTGGACAGGCTGGATGGTCAGTGTGGATTTTGGTCTGTAGTTCTGAGCTAGAAATGACTATATGGTGCTGGACAGGCTGGATGGTCAATGTGCTAACTGGTCTGTAGTTCTGAGCTAGAAATGAGTCTGTTTGGTGCTGGACAGGGTGGAGGGTCAGTGTGGATTTTGGTCTGTAATTCTGAGCTAGAAATGAGTCTGTATGGTGCTGGACAGGCTGGATGGTCAGTGCGGTAACTGGTCTGTAGTTCTGAGCTAGAAATGAGTCTGTATGGTGCTGGACAGGGTGGATGCTCAGTGTGGTAACTGGTCTGTAGTTCTGAGCTAGAAATGACTATATGGTGCTGGACAGGCTGGATGGTCAGTGCGGTAACTGGTCTGTAGTTCTGAGCTAGAAATGACTATATGGTGCTGGACAGGCTGGATGGTCAGTGTGGATATTGGTCTGTAGTTCTGAGCTAGAAATGAGTCTGTATGGTGCTGGACAGGCTGGATGGTCTGTGTGGATATTGGTCTGTAGTTCTGAGCTAGAAATGACTCTGTATGGTGCTGGACAGGCTGGATGGTCCGTGTGGATATTGGTCTGTAGTTCTGAGCTAGAAATGAGTCTGTATGGTGCTGGACAGGCTGGATGGTCAGTGTGCTAACTGGTCTGTAGTTCTGAGTTAGAAATGAGTCTGTATGGTGCTGGACAGGCTGGATGGTCAGTGTGCTAACTGGTCTGTAGTTCTGAGTTGGAAATGAGTCTGTATGGTGCTGGACAGGCTGGATGGTCAGTGTGCTAACTGGTCTGTAGTTCTGAGTTAGAAATGACTCTGTATGGTGCTGGACAGGGTGGATGCTCAGTGTGCTAACTGGTCTGTAGTTCTCCAGTTGCCGAGAGACTGAGGGGGACCCTTCACTTTAAGCCTACTGCAGTGCAAAGCGCTTACCTTCAGTAGGTTAGCATGCTAACAAGGTGCAGACTGGTGTCCTTGACTCCATTTTCAGACATTGTGGACATTAAACCAGCAAACATGGAGGACCTGACGGAGGTGATAACAGCAGCGGAGTTCCACCCCCACCACTGCCACCTGTTCATTTACAGCAGCAGCAAAGGAACTCTGAGGCTCTGCGACATGAGGGCGTCTGCACTGTGTGATAAACATGCCAAGAGTGAGAACCAACACACAGACACACTCGTTCCCCCACCAGCGTTCCTGAGAGGCCCTCCCTCTGTGAACCAGGAGTCTGCATGAAGACCTGTCAAGGAACAGGTCAACATACAGACTCCTAGCATTAGGCTCACCTCCTGTCATGTGTGCTGGACAGGCCTGCGGGTCTCTGGTGGATTCAGGCTGACGGTTTGGATTTGTGTTTGTTCTCGTCAGTTTTCGAGGAGCCGGAGGATCCGGGGAATCGCTCTTTTTTCTCTGAGATCATCTCCTCCGTCTCGGACGTGAAGTTCAGCCACAGCGGACGCTACCTGCTCACGCGAGATTACCTCACTGTGAAGGTGTGGGACCTGAACATGGAGAAAGGCCCTGTGGAGACCTACCAGGTGGGAGTCCTCGAGCAGTACTGGGTAACGTCTGGTAGGGTAGTATTTGAGCTGGAATGTCAAAATGACTAACGTGTCCAGAGCTAAATCAACTCTGGTGGCCAGACACACCTGCCATCCTACCTCACCTAACGAGAAATGACCAGGTCTAGAACCGCATGTGGGCAGGAGAGCAGGGGTGTCATGGCAGCTATCTAGCAACTGCCACTGTCAGGCCAGGCATCAGTTCTGCCCCGCCCTCGTAATCTCAGTCCTGCTGTAATACCTAACCTCACTGTAATCTCTACCTTGCTGTACCATCTGACACCACTGTGATCTATAACTGTGCTTTAATCTCATCTCTCTAGACACACCCGTAATATCTCACCTTCCGTTATCTCTGACACACCTGTAATATCTCACCTGCTATAATCTCTGACACACCTGTAATATCTCACCTGCTATAATCTCTGACACACCCGTAATATCTCACCTGCTATAATCTCTGACACACCTGTAATATCTCACCTGCTATAATCTCTGACACACCCGTAATATCTCACCTGCTATAATCTCTGACACACCTGTAATATCTCACCTTCCGTTATCTCTGACACACCTGTAATATCTCACCTGCTATAATCTCTGACACACCTGTAATATCTCACCTGCTATAATCTCTGACACACCTGTAATATCTCACCTGCTATAATCTCTGACACACCTGTAATATCTCACCTGCTATAATCTCTGACACACCCGTAATATCTCACCTGCTATAATCTCTGACACACCTGTAATATCTCACCTGCTATAATCTCTGACACACCTGTAATATCTCACCTGCTATAATCTCTGACACACCTGTAATATCTCACCTTCCGTTATCTCTGACACACCTGTAATATCTCACCTGCTATAATCTCTGACACACCTGTAATATCTAACCTGCTATAATCTCTGACACACCTGTAATATCTCACCTGCTATAATCTCTGACACACCTGTAATATCTCACCTGCTATAATCTCTGACACACCCGTAATATCTCACCTTCCGTTATCTCTGACACACCTGTAATATCTCACCTGCTATAATCTCTGACACACCTGTAATATCTCACCTGCTATAATCTCTGACACACCCGTAATATCTCACCTGCTATAATCTCTGACACACCTGTAATATCTCACCTGCTATAATCTCTGAAACACCTGTAATATCTCACCTGCTATAATCTCTGACACACCTGTAATATCTCACCTGCTATAATCTCTGACACACCTGTAATATCTCACCTGCTATAATCTCTGACACACCCGTAATATCTCACCTGCTATAATCTCTGACACACCCGTAATATCTCACCTTCTGTAATCTCTGACACACCTGTAATATCTAACCTGCTATAATCTCTGAAACACCTGTAATATCTCACCTGCTATAATCTCTGACACACCTGTAATATCTCACCTGCTATAATCTCTGACACACCTGTAATATCTCACCTGCTATAATCTCTGACACACCCGTAATATCTCACCTGCTATAAATCTCTGACACACCTCTAATATTCCTACTTCTATAATCTCTGACACACCTGTAATATCTCACCTGCTATAATCTCTGACACACCTGTAATATCTCACCTGCTATAATCTCTGACACACCTGTAATATCTCACCTGCTATAATCTCTGACACACCTGTAATATCTCACCTGCTATAATCTCTGACACACCTGTAATATCTCACCTGCTATAATCTCTGACACACCTGTAATATCTCACCTGCTATAATCTCTGACACACCCGTAATATCTCACCTGCTATAATCTCTGACACACCTGTAATATCTCACCTGCTATAATCTCTGACACACCTGTAATATCTCACCTGCTATAATCTCTGACACACCCGTAATATCTCACCTGCTATAATCTCTGACACACCTGTAATATCTCACCTGCTATAATCTCTGACACACCTGTAATATCTCACCTGCTATAATCTCTGACACACCTGTAATATCTCACCTGCTATAATCTCTGACACACCTGTAATATCTCACCTGCTATAATCTCTGACACACCTGTAATATCTCACCTGCTATAATCTCTGACACACCCGTAATATCTCACCTGCTATAATCTCTGACACACCCGTAATATCTCACCTGCTATAATCTCTGACACACCTGTAATATCTCACCTGCTATAATCTCTGACACACCTGTAATATCTCACCTGCTATAATCTCTGACACACCTGTAATATCTAACCTGCTATGATCTCTGAAACACCTGTAATATCTCACCTGCTATAATCTCTGACACACCCGTAATATCTCACCTGCTATAATCTCTGACACACCTGTAATATCTCACCTTCTGTAATCTCTGACACACATGTAATATCTCACCTGCTATAATCTCTGACATAAGTGTAATATCTCACCTGCTATAATCTCTGACACACCTGTAATCTGTAACCTGCTGTTATTCCTAATTTCAGTCCTAATTTCCTAATTTCAATCTCTATTTTGCTCTAATCCTTAATCCTCTGAATCTGACCTTTACCCTTTTATACTGTGTTCAGGTGCACGAGTACCTGCGCAGTAAACTCTGCTCTCTGTACGAGAACGACTGCATCTTCGACAAATTCGAATGTGTGTGGAACAGCACAGATAGGTAAACCCCCATTTCCCCAACCCCCCACCACTGACCCACATACTGTCAATCAGCCTAGACGTGCTCAGTGTCTAAAGTTAGCTTAGCTCTGAGGCTAATGTTCAACATCTGGAGTTAGCTCAGCTATGAGGCTAATGTTCAACATCTGGAGTTAGTTTAGCAATAAGGCTAATGTTCAGGGTCTGGACTTAGCTCAGCTATGAGGCTAATGTTCAGTGTCTGGAGTTAGCTCAGCTATGGGGCTAATGTTCAGTGTCTGGAGTTAGCTCAGCTATGAGGCTAATGTTCAGTGTCTGGAGTTAGCTTAGCTATAAGGCTAATGTTTAGTGTGTCTGGAGTTAGCTCAGCTATGGGGCTAATGTTCAGTGTCTGGAGTTAGCTCAGCTATGAGGCTAATGTTCAGTGTCTGGAGTTAGCTTAGCTATAAGGCTAATGTTTAGTGTGTCTGGAGTTAGCTTAGCTATAAGACTAATGTTCAGTGTCTGGAGTTAGCTCAGCTATGAGGCTAATGTTCAGTCTGTGTAGTTAGCTCAGCTATGAGGCTAATGTTCAGGGTCTGGAGTTAGCTCAGCTATGAGGCTAATGTTCAGTGTCTGGAGTTAGCTTAGCTATGAGGCTAATGTTTAGTGTGTCTGGAGTTAGCTTAGCTATAAGACTAATGTTCAGTGTCTGAAGTTTGCTTAGCAATGAGGCTAATGTTCAGTGTCTGGAGTTAGCTCAGCTATAAGGCTAATGTTCAGTGTCTGGAGTTAGCTCAGCTATGAGGCTAATGTTCAGTGTCTGGAGTTAGCTTAGCTCTGAGGCTAATGTTCAGTGTCTGGAGTTAGCTCAGCTATGAGGTTAATGTTCAGTGTCTGGAGTTAGCTTAGCTATAAGACTAATGTTCAGTTTCTGGAGTTTGCTTAGCAATGAGGCTAATGTTCAGGGTATAGAGTTAGCTTAGCTCTGAGGCTAATGTTCAGGGTCTGGAGTTAGCTCAGCTATGAGGTTAATGTTCAGGGTCTGGAGTTAGCTTAGCTGTGAGGCTAATGTTCAGGGTCGGGAGTTAACTCAGCTATGAGGCTAATGTTCAGTGTCTGGAGTTAGCTCAGCTATAAGGCTAATGTTCAGTGTCTGGAGTTAGCTCAGCTATAAGGCTAATGTTCAGGGTCTGGAGTTAGCTTAGCTATAAGGCTAATGTTCAGGGTATAGAGTTAGCTTAGCTCTGAGGCTAATGTTCAGGGTCTGGAGTTAGCTCAGCTATGAGGTTAATGTTCAGGGTCTGGAGTTAGCTTAGCTGTGAGGCTAATGTTCAGGGTCTGGAGTTAGCTTAGCTGTGAGGCTAATGTTCAGTGTCTGGAGTTATCTTAGCTCTGAGGCTAATGTTCAGTGTGAAGTTAGCTCAGCTATGAGGCTAATGTTCAGTATGGAGTTAGCTCAGCTGTGAGGCTAATGTTCAAGGTCTGGAGTTAGCTCAGCTATGAGGCTAATGTTCAGGGTCTGGAGTTAGCTTAGCTCTGAGGCTAATGTTCAGTGTCTGGAGTTAGCTCAGCTGTGAGGCTAATGTTCAGGGTCTGGAGTTAGCTCAGCTCTGAGGCTAATGTTCAGGGTCTGTAGTTAGCTCAGCTGTGAGGCTAATGTTCAGTCTGGAGTTAGCTCAGCTCTGAGACTAATGTTCAGTGTCTGGAGTTAGCTCAGCTGTGAGGCTAATGTTCAGTCTGGAGTTAGCTCAGCTCTGAGACTAATGTTCAGGGTCTGGAGTTAGCTTAGCTTTAAGGCTAATGTTCAGGGTCTGGAGTTAGCTCAGCTCTGAGGCTAATGTTCAGGGTCTGGAGTTAGCTCAGCTATGAGGCTAATGTTCAGGGTCTGGAGTTAGCTCAGCTGTGAGGCTAATGTTCAGGGTCTGGAGTTAGCTTAGCTGTGAGGCTAATGTTCAGTGTCTGGAGTTATCTTAGCTCTGAGGCTAATGTTCAGTGTGAAGTTAGCTCAGCTATGAGGCTAATGTTCAGTATGGAGTTAGCTCAGCTGTGAGGCTAATGTTCAAGGTCTGGAGTTAGCTCAGCTATGAGGCTAATGTTCAGGGTCTGGAGTTAGCTTAGCTCTGAGGCTAATGATCAGTGTCTGGAGTTAGCTCAGCTCTGAGGCTAATGTTCAGTGTCTGGAGTTTGCTTAGCAATGAGGTTAATGTTCAGGGTATAGAGTTAGCTTAGCTCTGAGGCTAATGTTCAGGGTCTGGAGTTAGCTCAGCTGTGAGGCTAATGTTCAAGGTCTGGAGTTAGCTCAGCTGTGAGGCTAATGTTCAGGGTCTGGAGTTAGCTCAGCTATGAGGCTAATGTTCAGTGTCTGGAGTTAGCTTAGCTCTGAGGCTAATGTTCAGTGTCTGGAGTTAGCTTAGCTGTGAGGCTAATGTTCAGTCTGGAGTTAGCTCAGCTCTGAGACTAATGTTCAGTGTCTGGAGTTAGCTCAGCTGTGAGGCTAATGTTAAGTGTCTGGAGTTAGCTCAGCTGTGAGGCTAATGTTCAGTGTCTGGAGTTAGCTCATCTGTGAGGCTAATGTTCAGTCTGGAGTTAGCTCAGCTCTGAGACTAATGTTCAGTGTCTGGAGTTAGCTCAGCTATGAGGCTAATGTTCAGTGTCTGGAGTTAGCTCAGCTATGAGGCTAATGTTCAGTGTCTGAAGTTAGCTTAGCTATGAGGCTAATGTTCAGTGTCTGAAGTTAGCTTAGCTATGAGGCTAATGTTCAGGGTCTGGAGTTAGCTCAGCTATGAGGCTAATGTTTAGGGTCTGGAGTTAGCTCAGCTATTAGGCTAATGTTCAGGGTCTGGAGTTAGCTCAGCTATGAGGCTAATGTTCAGGGTCTGGAGTTAGCTTAGCTCTGAGGCTAATGTTCAGGGTCTGGAGTTAGCTTAGCTCTGAGGCTAATGATCAGTGTCTGGAGTTAGCTCAGCTCTGAGGCTAATGTTCAGTGTCTGGAGTTAGCTCAGCAATGAGGTTAATGTTCAGGGTATAGAGTTAGCTTAGCTCTGAGGCTAATGTTCAGGGTCTGGAGTTAGCTCAGCTATGAGGTTAATGTTCAGTGTCTGGAGTTAGCTTAGCTGTGAGGCTAATGTTCAGGGTCGGAAGTTAGCTTTGCTATAAGACTAATGTTCAGTGTCTGGAGTAAACTCAGCTATGAGGCTAATGTTCAGTGTCTGGAGTTAGCTCAGCTATAAGGCTAATGTTCAGTGTCTGGAGTTAGCTCAGCTATAAGGCTAATGTTCAGGGTCTGGAGTTAGCTCAGCTATGAGGTTAATGTTCAGTGTCTGGAGTTAGCTTAGCTCTGAGGCTAATGTTTAGGGTCTGGAGTTAGCTTAGCTATGAGGCTAATGTTCAGTGTCTGGAGTTAGCTCAGCTATGAGGCTAATGTTCAGTGTCTGGAGTTAGCTCAGCTATGAGGCTAATGTTCAGGGTCTGGAGTTAGCTCAGCTATGAGGCTAATGTTCAGGGTCTGGAGTTAGCTCAGCTCTGAGGCTAATGTTCAGTGTCTGGAGTTAGCTCAGCTATGAGGCTAATGTTCAGGGTCTAGAGTTAGCTTAGCTATAAGGCTAATGTTCAGTGTCTGGAGTTAGCTTAGCTCTGAGGCTAATGTTCAGTGTCTGGAGTTAGCTCAGCTATGAGGCTAATGTTCAGGGTCTGGAGTTAGCTTAGCTGTGAGGCTAATGTTCAGGGTCGGAAGTTAGCTTTGCTATAAGACTAATGTTCAGTGTCTGGAGTTAACTCAGCTATGAGGCTAATGTTCAGTGTCTGGAGTTAGCTTAGCTATAAGGTTAATGTTCAGTGTCTGGAGTTAGCTCAGCTATGAGGCTAATGTTCAGGGTCTGGAGTTAGCTCAGCTATGAGGCTAATGTTCAGGGTCTGGAGTTAGCTCAGCTATGAGGCTAATGTTCAGTGTCTGGAGTTAGCTTAGCTCTGAGGCTAATGTTTAGGGTCTGGAGTTAGCTTAGCTGTGAGGCTAATGTTCAGGGTCTGGAGTTAGCTCAGCTATGAGGCTAATGTTCAGTGTCTGGAGTTAGCTCAGCTATGAGGCTAATGTTCAGGGTCTGGAGTTAGCTCAGCTATGAGGCTAATGTTCAGGGTCTGGAGTTAGCTCAGCTCTGAGGCTAATGTTCAGTGTCTGGAGTTAGCTCAGCTATGAGGCTAATGTTCAGGGTCTGGAGTTAGCTCAGCTATGAGGCTAATGTTCAGTGTCTGGAGTTAGCTCAGCTATGAGGCTAATGTTCAGTGTCTGGAGTTAGCTTTGCTATAAGACTAATGTTCAGTGTCTGGAGTTAACTCAGCTATGAGGCTAATTTTCAGTGTCTGGAGTTAGCTTAGCTATAAAGTTAATGTTCAGTGTCTGGAGTTAGCTCAGCTATGAGGCTAATGTTCAGGGTCTGGAGTTAGCTCAGCTATGAGGCTAATGTTCAGTGTCTGGAGTTAGCTCAGCTGTGAGGCTAATGTTCAGTGTCTGGAGTTAGCTTAGCTCTGAGGCTAATGTTTAGGGTCTGGAGTTAGCTTAGCTGTGAGGCTAATGTTCAGGGTCTGGAGTTAGCTCAGCTATGAGGCTAATGTTCAGTGTCTGGAGTTAGCTCAGCTATGAGGCTAATGTTCAGTGTCTGGAGTTAGCTCAGCTATGAGGCTAATGTTCAGGGTCTGGAGTTAGCTCAGCTCTGAGGCTAATGTTCAGTGTCTGGAGTTAGCTCAGCTATGAGGCTAATGTTCAGGGTCTGGAGTTAGCTCAGCTATGAGGCTAATGTTCAGGGTCTGGAGTTAGCTCAGCTATGAGGCTAATGTTCAGAGATTGGAGTTAGCTCAGCTATGAGGCTAATGTTCAGTGTCTGGAGTTAGCTCAGCTATGAGGCTAATGTTCAGGGTCTGGAGTTAGCTCAGCTATGAGGCTAATGTTCAGTGTCTGGAGTTAGCTCAGCTATGAGGCTAATGTTCAGGGTCTGGAGTTAGCTCAGCTGTGAGGCTAATGTTCAGGGTCTGGAGTTAGCTTAGCTGTGAGGCTAATGTTCAGTGTGAAGTTAGCTTAGCTCTGAGGCTAATGTTCAGTGTGAAGTTAGCTCAGCTGTGAGGCTAATGTTCAGTATGGAGTTAGCTCAGCTGTGAGGCTAATGTTCAAGGTCTGGAGTTAGCTCAGCTATGAGGCTAATGTTCAGGGTCTGGAGTTAGCTTAGCTCTGAGGCTAATGTTCAGTGTCTGGAGTTAGCTCAGCTCTGAGGCTAATGTTCAGGGTCTGGAGTTAGCTCAGCTGTGAGGCTAATGTTCAGGGTCTGGAGTTAGCTCAGCTGTGAGGCTAATGTTCAGGGTCTGGAGTTAGCTCAGCTCTGAGGCTAATGTTCAGGGTCTGTAGTTAGCTCAGCTGTGAGGCTAATGTTCAGTCTGGAGTTAGCTCAGCTCTGAGACTAATGTTCAGTGTCTGGAGTTAGCTCAGCTATGAGGCTAATGTTCAGGGTCTGGAGTTAGCTCAGCTCTGAGGCTAATGTTCAGGGTCTGGAGTTAGCTCAGCTCTGAGGCTAATGTTAAGTGTCTGGAGTTAGCTCAGCTATGAGGCTAATGTTCAGTGTCTGGAGTTAGCTCAGCTGTGAGGCTAATGTTCAGGGTCTGGAGTTAGCTTAGCTGTGAGGCTAATGTTCAGTGTCTGGAGTTATCTTAGCTCTGAGGCTAATGTTCAGTGTGAAGTTAGCTCAGCTATGAGGCTAATGTTCAGTATGGAGTTAGCTCAGCTGTGAGGCTAATGTTCAAGGTCTGGAGTTAGCTCAGCTGTGAGGCTAATGTTCAGGGTCTGGAGTTAGCTGAGCTCTGAGGAGATCTAATCAGCTCTCTAGTGTTCTGGAGTTAGCTCAGCTGTGAGGCTAATGTTAAGTGTCTGGAGTTAGCTCAGCTGTGAGGCTAATGTTCAGTGTCTGGAGTTAGCTCAGCTGTGAGGCTAATGTTCAGTCTGGAGTTAGCTCAGCTCTGAGACTAATGTTCAGTGTCTGTAGTTAGCTCAGCTATGAGGCTAATGTTCAGGGTCTCGAGTTAGCTCAGCTATGAGGCTAATGTTCAGTGTCTGGAGTTAGCTCAGCTGTGAGGCTAATGTTCAAGGTCTGGAGTTAGCTCAGCTGTGAGGCTAATGTTCAGGGTCTGGAGTTAGCTCAGCTATGAGGCTAATGTTCAGTGTCTGGAGTTAGCTTAGCTATGAGGCTAATGTTCAGTGTCTGAAGTTAGCTTAGCTATGAGGCTAATGTTCAGGGTCTGGAGTTAGCTCAGCTGTGAGGCTAATGTTTAGGGTCTGGAGTTAGCTCAGCTATTAGGCTAATGTTCAGTGTCTGGAGTTAGCTTAGCTATGAGGCTAATGTTCAGTTTCTGAAGTTAGCTTAGCTATGAGGCTAATGTTCAGTGTCTGAAGTTAGCTTAGCTATGAGGCTAATGTTCAGTGTCTGGAGTTAGCTCAGCTGTGAGGCTATTGTTTAGGGTCTGGAGTTAGCTTAGCTATGAGGCTAATGTTCAGTGTCTGAAGTTAGCTTAGCTATGAGGCTAATGTTCAGTGTCTGAAGTTAGCTTAGCTATGAGGCTAATGTTCAGGGTCTGGAGTTAGCTCAGCTGTGAGGCTAATGTTTAGGGTCTGGAGTTAGCTCAGCTATTAGGCTAATGTTCAGTGTCTGGAGTTAGCTTAGCTATGAGGCTAATGTTTAGTGTCTGAAGTTAGCTTAGCTATGAGGCTAATGTTCAGTGTCTGAAGTTAGCTTAGCTATGAGGCTAATGTTCAGTGTCTGTAGTTAGCTCAGCTGTGAGGCTAATGTTTAGGGTCTGGAGTTAGCTCAGCTATAAGGCTAATGTTCAGTGTCTGGAGTTAGCTCAGCTGTGAGGCTAATGTTCAGTGTCTGGAGTTAGCTCAGCTATAAGGCTAATGTTCAGGGTCTGGAGTTAGCTCAGCTATGAGGCTAATGTTCAGGGTCTGGAGTTAGCTCAGCTATAAGGCTAATGTTCAGTGTCTGGAGTTAGCTCAGCTATAAGGCTAATGTTCAGTGTCTGGAGTTAGCTCAGCTATAAGGCTAATGTTCAGTGTGGAGTTAGCTTAGCTCTGAGGCTAATGTTCAGTGTGGAGTTAGCTCAGCAGTTCGTCCTGTTCCTGCGTCCTCCTTCCCCTCACTGTGCTCTATCTCTTCCCTCTTTCCCCCTCAGTGTGATCATGACTGGAGCGTATAACAGTTTTTTCCGGATGTTTGACCGGGAGACAGGTCGGGGGGTCACCCTGGAGGCTTGGAGGGAGAGCAGCAAGCCCAGGGCCGTGCTGCGGACCCGCCGGGTTTACACTGGGGGGCGCCGTCGGCGTGGCGATGTAGGGGTGGACAGCCTGGACTTCACTAAGAAAATTCTGCACATGGCCTGGCATCCCGCGGAGAACATCATCGCCATAGCAGCAACAAACAACCTCTACATCTTCCAAGACAGAGTGAACCCGGAAAACCCGGAC
>JAMWET010005474.1:82500-120000 GCA_024036415.1 Prochilodus magdalenae
AACAAACACAATCACTATTATTATTACCATCGCAATACTCACCATCAAAACCATCACTACCATCATCACCACCACGACCATTATCATCATCACCATCATCACCACCACCGTTATCATCACAACCATCACCATCATTATCATCACAACCATCATCAATCACCACCATCATCACCACCACAACCATTATCATCACCATCGTCACAACCATCACCATCATCATCACCATCATCATCATCACAACCACGACCATCATCATCACCATCATCACCACCATCACCACCGTTATCATCACCATCACAACAAACACAATCACTATTATTATTACCATCGCAATACTCACCATCAAAACCATCACTACCATTATCAACACAACCATCATCACCATCATCACCACCACAACCATTATCATCACCATCCCCACCGTTATCACCATCATCACAACCATCACCATCACCACAACCATCACCATCATCAATCACCACCATCACCACCACGACCATTATCAACACCATCATTACAACCATCACCATCATCAATCACCACCACGACCATCATCATCATCACAACCATCACAATCATCAGTCACCAGCATCATCATCACCACCACGACCATTATCATCACCATCATCACAACATCACCATCACCACCACCACCACCGTTATCATCATCATCAATCACCATCATCAATCACCACCATCAACACCACCACCGTTATCATAACCACCATCATGACAATCATCATCAGCACCATCATCAGTCACCACCATCATCACCACCACAATTATCATCATAACCATCACCACCATCACCACCACAACCATTATCATGACCATCATCACCATCATCAAAACCATCATCACATCAATAACACCACCGTTATCATCACCATCTTTACAACTATCAGCACCATCACAATCACCATCATCATCATCACAACCATCACTATCATCAATCACCACCATCACAACCATAATCACCACCACAACCATTATCATCATCATCAATCACCATCATCACAACCATCATCACCATCACCACCGTTGTCATCATCATCACCATCATGACAACTATCAGCACCATCAACATCATCATTACCATCACCATCACAATCATCACCACCACCACCACCGTTATCATCATCACCATCATTACAACCATCATCCGAACCATCACAATCACCATCATCATCATCAACATTGGAATAATTACTATCACCACCACCATCACAATCACCACCACCACCACCATCATCATCAACATCACAAACATCATCACCATCACCACCACCGTTATCATCATCATCATACACAATCATCACATTCACAAAAATCATCATCATAATAAGCTAATGAGAAACTGTAGAACAGACTCAGCCTATAGCACAGTACCTACATTTAGAGCTTAGAGTTATACACTCCACCTAATGAGAAACTGTAGAACAGACTCAGTCTATACCACAGTACCTACATTTAGAGCTTAGAGTTATACACTCAACCTAATGAGAAATCGTAGAACAGACTCAGTCTATACCACAGTACCTACATTTAGAGCTTAGAGTTATACACTCCACCTAACGAGAAACTGTAATACACAACTCAGTCTATACCACAGTACCAACATTGAGAGCTTAGAGTTATACACTCCACCTAATGAGAAACTGTAGAACAGACTCAGTATATACCACAGTACCTACATTTAGAGCTTAGAGTTATACACTCCACCTAACGAGAAACTGTAATACACAACTCAGTCTATACCACAGTACCAACATTGAGAGCTTAGAGTTATACACTCCACCTAATGAGAAACTGTAGAACAGACTCAGTATATACCACAGTACCTATATTTAGAGCTTAGAGTTATACACTCGACCTAATGAGAAACTGTAGAACAGACTCTATATATACCAAAACACCTAAACTGTTTAGTGGTATAGACTCAGCCTATACTACAATACCTACATTTAGAGCCTAGTATTATACACTCGACCTAATGAGAAACTGTAGAACAGACTCAGTCTATACCACAGTACCTACATTTAGAGCTTAGAGTTATACACTCCACCTAATGCGAAACTGTAGAACAGACTCAGTACCTACATTTAGAGCTTGGAGTTATACACTTGACCTAATGAGAAACTGTAGAACAGACTCAGCCTTTACCACAGTACCTACATTTAGAGCCTAGTATTATACACTCGACCTAATGAGAAACTGTAGAACAGACTCAGTCTATACCACAGTACCTACATTTAGAGCTTAGAGTTATACACTCCACCTAATGCAAAACTGTAGAACAGATTCAGTATATACCACAGTACCTACATTTAGAGCTTAGAGTTATACACTCCACCTAATGAGAAACTGTAGAACAGACTCAGTATATACCACAGTACCTACATTTAGAGCTTAGAGTTATACACTCCACCTAATGAGAAACTGTAGAACAGACTCTATATGTACCAAAACACCTAAACTGTTTAGTGGTATAGACTCAGCCTATACTACAATACCTACATTTAGAGCTTAGAGTTATACACTCGACCTAATGAGAAACTGTAGAACAGACTCAATCTATATCACAATACCTACATTTAGAGCTTAGAGTTATACACTCGACCTAATGAGAAACTGTAGAACAGACTCAGCCATTACCACAGTACCTACATTTAGAGCCTAGTATTATACACTCGACCTAATGAGAAACTGTAGAACAGACTCAGTCTATACCACAGTACCTACATTTAGAGCTTAGAGTTATACACTCCACCTAATGCGAAACTGTAGAACAGACTCAGTACCTACATTTAGAGCTTGGAGTTATACACTTGACCTAATGAGAAACTGTAGAACAGACTCAGTCTATACCACAATACCAACATTAAGAGCTTAGAGTTATACACTCCACCTAATGAGAAACTGTAGAACAGACTCAGTATATACCACAGTACCTACATTTAGAGCTTAGAGTTATACACTCGACCTAATGAGAAACTGTAGAACAGAATCAGTGTATACCAAAATAACTACATTTAGAGCTTAGAGTTATACACTCGACCTAATGAGAAACTGTAGAACAGACTCAGCCTTTACCACAGTACCTACATTTAGAGCCTAGTATTATACACTCGACCTAATGAGAAACTGTAGAACAGACTCAGCCTTTACCACAGTACCTACATTTAGAGCCTAGTATTATACACTCGACCTAATGAGAAACTGTAGAACAGACTCAGTCTATACCACAGTACCTACATTTAGAGCTTAGAGTTATACACTCCACCTAATGCGAAACTGTAGAACAGACTCAGTACCTACATTTAGAGCTTGGAGTTATACACTTGACCTAATGAGAAACCGTAGAACAGACTCAGTCTATACCACAATACCAACATTAAGAGCTTAGAGTTATACACTCCACCTAATGAGAAACTGTAGAACAGACTCAGTATATACCACAGTACCTACATTTAGAGCTTAGAGTTATACACTCGACCTAATGAGAAACTGTAGAACAGAATCAGTGTATACCAAAATAACTACATTTAGAGCTTAGAGTTATACACTCGACCTAATGAGAAACTGTAGAACAGACTCAGCCTTTACCACAGTACCTACATTTAGAGCTTAGAGTTATACACTCCACCTAATGCAAAACTGTAGAACAGACTCAGTATATACCACAGTACCTACATTTAGAGCTTAGAGTTATACACTCGACCTAATGAGAAACTGTAGAACAGACTCAGCCTTTACCACAGTACCTACATTTAGAGCTTAGAGTTATACTCTCGACCTAATGAGAAACTGTAGAACAGACTCAGTCTATACCACAGTACCTACATTTAGAGCTTAGAGTTATACACTCCACCTAATGCGAAACTGTAGAACAGACTCAGTACCTACATTTAGAGCTTGGAGTTATACACTTGACCTAATGAGAAACCGTAGAACAGACTCAGTCTATACCACAATTCCAACATTTAGAGCTTAGAGTTATACACTCCACCTAATGAGAAACTGTAGAACAGACTCAGTATATACCACAGTACCTACATTTAGAGCTTAGAGTTATACACTCCACCTAATGCAAAACTGTAGAACAGACTCAGTATATACCACAGTACCTACATTTAGAGCTTAGAGTTATACACTCGACCTAATGAGAAACTGTAGAACAGACTCAGCCTTTACCACAGTACCTACATTTAGAGCTTAGAGTTATACACTCCACCTAATGAGGAACTGTAGAACAGACTCCGTCTATACCACAGTACCTACATTTAGAGCTTAGAGTTATACACTCCACCTAATGCGAAACTGTAGAACAGACTCAGTACCTACATTTAGAGCTTGGAGTTATACACTTGACCTAATGAGAAACCGTAGAACAGACTCAGTCTATACCACAATTCCAACATTTAGAGCTTAGAGTTATACACTCCACCTAATGAGAAACTGTAGAACAGACTCAGTATATACCACAGTACCTACATTTAGAGCTTAGAGTTATACACTCCACCTAATGAGAAACTGTAGAACAGACTCAGTATATACCACAGTACCTACATTTAGAGCTTAGAGTTATACACTCGACGTAATGAGAAACTGTAGAACAGACACAGTCTATACCACAGTACCTACATTTAGAGCTTAGAGTTATACACTCCACCTAATGAGAAACTGTAGAACAGACTCAGTCTATACCACAGTACCTACATTTAGAGCTTAGAGTTATACACTCCACCTAATGAGAAACTGTAGAACAGACTCAGTCTATACCACAGTACCTACATTTAGAGCTTAGAGTTATACACTCCACCTAATGAGAAAAAGTAGAACAGACTCAGTCTATACAACAGTACCTACATTGATATACAATCAATGTATATCAATGTACATTGATTGTACATTGATATACATTGATAGAGATTACAGTTAAACCCTTGCTGCTGGAGAGACTATCAGGACACTTCCATCTACATACTTCACTCTTGCTAATGACTTTAACCAAAGACCCTAATTAGTTTCAGTGTGTGAGTGTTTATGTACTAACACTATGTAAACTGGTGCTGATGGACTCTAGATCCTCGATCCACTTTCCAGTCCTAGATTTTGTAATTGCCACTAGCTAACTGAAGTGACGGACCACCAAGCGTCCCACCACCACTGGGGATCTGACCTGCAGTGTTCAGTCCTGTAACCCTGTGACCTGGAGCTACAGAAGAGTGTAATGATGAGTCAGGACTGAAGCCCAGTTCGGGGAGAGTTTATTCAGCCAGTTAAAATGAGGCAGATATTAAACATCATACAGCAACATCAGCTTTCAGACAATCATCAGGAGTAAACCTGAACCTCACACGCATCTGATCTGTACAGGAGGAAACGCAGCAGATCCACAGCAGCAGGAAATCTACAGCAGCGGTGGATCTACAGCAGCGGTGGATCAACAGAAGTTGTAAATCTACAACAGCAGTGGATTTACAGGAGTGGTGGATCTACAGCAGCATTGGATCTACAGCAGCGGTGGATCAACAGAAGCTATAAATCTACAGCAGCATTGGATCTACTGCAGTGGTGGATCTACAGCAGCGGTGGATCTACAGCAGCAGTGGATCTACAGGAGTGGTGGATCTACAGCAACAGTAAATCTAGAGCAGTGGTGGATCTACAGCAGCGGTGGATCTACAGCAGCAGTGGATCTACAGGAGTGGTGGATCTACAGCCGCAGTAAATCTAGAGCAGCGGTGGATCTACAGCAGCAGTGGAACTACAGGAGTGGTGGATCTACAGCCGCAGTGGATCTACAGGAGTGGTGGATCTACAGGAGTGGTGGATCTATAGCAGCAGTAAATGTAGAGCAGCGGTGGATCTACAGCAGCAGTGCATCTAGAGCAGCAGTGGATCTACAGCAGCAGTGCATCTAGAGCAGCAGTGGATCTACAGCAGCGGTGGATCTACAGCAGCAGTGCATCTAGAGCAGGGGTAGATCTACAGCAGCAGTGCATCTAGAGCAGCAGTGGATCTACAGCAGCGGTGGATCTACAGAAGCGGTGGATCTACAGCAGCGGTGGATCTAGAACAGCAGGGGATCTACAGCAGCGGTGGATCTACAGCAGCGGTGGATCTACAGCAGCGGTGGATCTATAGCAGCTGTGGATCTATAGCAGCAGTGGATCTACAGCAGCAGTAAATGTAGAGCAGCAGTGGCTCTACAGAGATCAGTAAATAAAGTGCTTATGAATTCTAATAAAACCACATGACTTGATTCTGAAAATTCCTATTGGGCTCTCAGTAGTCTCCCAAATCCCCCTCCCAACCCCCCCTAACAACAGTATCAAAAACACCCACCTTAAGAGGTCAGTGCGCCTCTTACCGCTTCCCGCTTTTAATCCTCACAGCTGTGAAGGTAAACGTACACTCTGCTAACAGTGCTAACAATGCTAGCTTACAATCCTGAGCTGAGCGGTGGCCAGTAACCTTCATCAGGATGGCCTTCGAACCTAAACCCTGAAATGACGGACATCCCCCCAGGACACCGGCTTCGTCTCCAGGTCAGGTTTATTTCCTCACCAGAGTCACTGAGCCTCAAAAATTAAGAAGCAGCCTTGCTGTCCTCCCTCCACCTCCCTCCATCACACGCTGATCCTGGCCGAGAGGAAAGGGGAGAAGAAGAAGTCAAAGGCGAATTTCATGGCTCCCTGAGCGCTCCTCCTCCAGTTGCGTTCGATCTTGACCTGCCGTCCTTCAGGCAGCAGTGAGGACTTGCAGGTCAGGCAGTGGATGGCCTTCAGCTCAAACACGGGTAGCTTAGCTCCCAGCTTGCCCTCCAGCTTCGTGCTGAACTCCACCGTGCTGCCGGGGTCCAGGTTCAGCAGAACCTGCTTGAACTCATGACTGGCTGACAGGATGATGTCACCAGCGGGGTCATCCTTCTCCTCAGCCAGCCGGGCGATGGTCACTTCAAAGCGGTAGCTATCAAAGCGCTTGACGTGGCACTGGTGTTTGGCCACAGCCTTGATGTGGCAGAGCCGCTCCTCTTCACGCTGCTGGAGGAGAGCAGAGACGTTTGGACTTACTGCGTTCGGCACGTACCTGCTGGTGTTCTGTGCTGTTAGTGTGCTCTGCACAGGTGTGTTAGTCTCCTCTACAGGTGCGCTAGCATTCTGTGGCTCACAGCTGGGATACACCTCTCCATAGAGGCACCTCAGCCAGTCTCCCATGAACACCGGCAGCAGGTTAATGACCGACTGAGCTCCGTTTTCCATCTCGGCCACACGGACATGGCGGAACTTTCCTGTCCAGGTGACCCGATGACCTTCCAGGTGGCTGCAGAAGAGCTGGGTATGAGCCATGCCCTGTCTGGACCATGCCGGCGGTCCACAGAGCGCCCCGTACTCTTGCCAGGTGAGGGTGGAGTTGTAGACCTTCATCCCCTCTGTGTTGTAGACGTACGTGGCGCACAGCAGCACCACGGTGGTGAGGCACAGCAGGATGAGCTTCACGGGGCCGCGGTGGGTGACGGAGCGCAGAATCTTGAGGATAGACAGACTGAAGCGTGTCCAGAGTCTCAGGGTGACGGGAATGGCGCACACCGCCAGAGTCACCAGCATCTTAGTGAGCTCCAGCTCGAGGAACCATTTGAACATCTGGATCAGCAGCATGACGGCCAGGCCCAAAGCCAAAACAGGGAGCGCGAACAGGAGCAGGAAGTATGCCACGCAGGTCCGAATGAGGCCAATGGGGGTGGAGTTCTGCAGCAGAACCACTGAGAACTCCCACCACATGAAGCACACCAGGTATGGCACCAGGAAGCAATAGGTGCCCCTGAAGCCCCGCACTCGTGCCATGCTGGAGGAACACAAACACAAAGAGGCGGAGTTCAGATCAGAGCACTGCCCAGAAGAACCTGCAACACTTAGCATGCAAATTATCTAGAACCTCAGACATTGAGATTAACACACGGCATCATACTAACACCACACACTGTTAACACCACACACAGACTCAGGAAGATGGTAGATGTTTGGCATGACACAGATCTACATTGACCAGCAAAGGCCGGCGTGGGGTCTAAAGGGTTAATGAGCTGTTGAATGAGATGGACTCAGTGGGGACTGCGGAACCAGGTTCTCCGTCCTGCAGTAAGACAGTGTGCTCACCTGAAGAACAGGTAGAACAGATAGATGTACAGCAGGCACGGCAGGCTGAGCGTGAGCACCACGCTCTCTCCCAGCGGAACCACGGTAAACGTTCGTCCCAGGACCCGTAGGGCCTCCATTTCTGCGGGCAGGCGAGTGGTCAGTGCACACAGCGAGGACGCCACCTCGATGACCAGCGCCCTGCGTGCGTAAGCCGCCGCTGACGGGCTCAGGGACACATAGCTCAGAGCCGTGAAGAACACAGCCACCGTGGAGAGCTCGGAGCAGGGGATCCAGCGCTTATCTGCCACAGGGAAGCTGAGGATGACGAAGCACACGGACACCAGGAAGTACACATACTGCTCTAGGTTATTCCAGCCAAAGTGCGTCTCAGCCTGCTCCACGTCCAGCCCGGGCTCAAAGCGGGTCAGCAGAGCGGTCAGAGCGCGGAAGTTCTCCCAGCCTTTACTGCTGCGGAAAACCCGGAGGGTGCAGATGCCCATGGAGACGAAGGCCAGGTAGAAGATGAGCAGCGGGATGGTGAAGGCAAACAGGTCGACGCTCAGGTTGGAGATGATGAAGAAGAAGATCAGGGCGTTAACGTGCTGGGTGGGGATGATGGTGCTGAGCCACTGAACCCCTGCTCGAGACGCCCAGTCCACCAAATGCTCCTTCATCTCCAGGACCAGGTGCAGGGGGTACTGCAGACCCTGACAGAGACAGCACACACATTACTCACCACACAACCCGTCTCAGAGGTGCTCTACCAGAACGCCTTAGAGCACCAGCAGACTGCGGCGCTGCAGAGCAGCCGGCTCTCCTAACCGCTCAGACTGAGCTCAAAGTGGGTTCCATCTGACTGTAGATAAGAGGAATCCAAATGTGACCCGATCACCTGTTGATGCAAGGTGTGGACAGGGGAGGACAGGGGAGGGTGTGGACAGGTAAGGACAGGTAAGGACTGGTGAAGGTGTGGACAGGTAAGGACTGTTGAGGGTGCGGACACGTAAGGATTGGTGAGGGTGTGGACAGGGAAGGACTGATAAAGGTGTGGATGGGGAAGACTGTGAGGGTGTGGACAGTTAAGCACTGTTGAGGGTGTGGACAGGTAAGTGTGTGGACAGGGAAGGACTGTTGAGGGTGTGGACAGGTAAGGACTGGTGAGGGTGTGGACAGGTAAGGACTGGTGAGGGTGTGGACAGGTAAGGACTGGTGAAGGTGTGGACAGGTAAGGACTGGTGAGGGTGTGGACAGGTAAGGACTGTTGAGGGTGTGGACAGGTAAGGACTGGTGAAGGTGTGGACGGGGAAGACTGTGAGGGTGTGGACAGGTAAGGACTGGTGAAGGTGTGGACGGGGAAGACTGTGAGGGTGTGGACAGGTAAGGACTGTTGAGGGTGTGGACAGGTAAGGACTGGTGAAGGTGTGGACAGGTAAGGACTGGTGAAGGTGTGGACAGGTAAGGACTGGTGAAGGTGTGGACAGGTAAGGACTGGTGAGGGTGTGGACGGGGAAGACTGTGAGGGTGTGGACAGGTAAGGACTGGTGAAGGTGTGGACGGGGAAGACTGTGAGGGTGTGGACAGGTAAGGACTGATGAGGGAGTGGACAGGTAAGGACTGTTGAGGGTGTGGACAGGTAAGGACTGATGAGGGTGTGGACAGGTAAGGACTGATGAGGGAGTGGACAGGTAAGGACTGTTGAGGGTGTGGACAGGTAAGGACTGATGAGGGTGTGGACAGGTAAGGACTGTTGAGGGTGTGGACAGGTAAGGACTGATGAGGGAGTGGACAGGTAAGGACTGTTGAGGGTGTGGACAGGTAAGGACTGGTGAAGGTGTGGACAGGTAAGGACTGTTGAGGGTGTGGACAGGTAAGGACTGATGAGGGTGTGGACAGGTAAGGACTGTTGAGGGTGTGGACAGGTAAGGACTGATGAGGGTGTGGACAGGTAAGGACTGTTGAGGGTGTGGACAGGTAAGGACTGATGAGGGTGTGGACAGGTAAGGACTGATGAGGGTGTGGACAGGTAAGGACTGTTGAGGGTGTGGACAGGTAAGGACTGATGAAGGTGTGGACAGGTAAGGACTGATGAGGGTGTGGAGAGGGAAGACTGTGTGGGTGTGGACAGGTAAGGACTGGTGAGGGTGTGGACAGGTAAGACTGTGTGGGTGTGGAGAGGGAAGACTGTGCGGGAGTGAACTCAGTGGGAAGTGTTAATGCAGGTGAGGGAGGTGCTACCAGGAAGTGGGCTTTGATGTCCATGGCTCTCTTCATGGCTCCACTCCGTTTGGTGTCCAGCATCATTCCGGTGCCCCCCATGCCCCAGCTGCTCCTCAGCATGCGCTTATGGGAGACGCTCTTCTGCTCCTGCAAACATGCGACATGGTTCACAGTCATCACCCGTTTACCTAACGCACAGCCTGAACATCACCAGCTCAGCCAAGAGTCACGAGTAGGAGGCTCAGCCTAACGAGCCACCGCCTCTACAGCACAGAACTGACCGCTTGGTGGTTAGCCTCGTCAGGCCAGTGTGAGGCACCTAACACCCCCCATGAACAGGCCACGAGAGCTCACGGCACATTAGCAGCCCACCACTAACAGCCCAGCCCAACTCCCTCCTCCTCCCGCCCCTCCGAACTCAGCAGGTCCGGAAGTGTTCAGTGAGAGGTGCTGAATGACGCTGTTGGAAGGTGATACCGCCTGGTTCAGCAGGTCTGAGGGCCGGGTCTCCAGGCTGCTGTTTGGGACCGAACCGTTGTTCCTCCCGACGGGGGGAGGGCTGATCCCCTGAGCGTAGTTTTTAGTCATCTCCACAAACCCCTCCACGTCTACGTACTGGGAGGCTGCAGACAGACAGACGGACAGACAGACAGACGGACAGACAGACAGACAGACAGACAGACGGTCATTATTCCTCTCAGGGTTATAAAGATGGACAACACAGTGGCAACAAACTATACACACTGCCTGAAGTGTGTGGACCCCTGACCATCACAGCTCTACCACCTTGCTGCACATCCCTGTCCAAAACCATGGGCTTCCACTTCCTCTGGGAAGCTCTCCACAGGATTCCAGACAATGTCTGTGGGAGGAGCGTCTCTGAGGTCAGACACTGCCCACCCATACATCCTCAGTCCATGTCTTTCTGGATCCAGCTGGAACCGGAAAGGGTTCTTCCCCAAACTGCTGCTCACAGTTGGAAGCGTAGAACGTCTCTGTGTGCTCCAGCATTAACACCACCCTTCACTGGAACTAAGGGTCCAAGCCCAAACCCTGAAAACCCCAGACCACTATCACCACTCCACCACACTTCACTGTCAGCACTCCTGGACTCATCCACCAAACCCAGATTCCTCCATCAGACTGCCAGGCCATCACTCCAAGGAACCCGGTTCCACTGCTCCAGAGTCCAGTGGTAGAGCTTTACACCCCTCCAGCCGAGCATATTAATCTTAGGGTTGGGTGCAGCTGATGGAGACCCAGTCCAGGAAGCTCTTGATCCTCGGTTCTGGTGCTGATGATCGTCCTGTAGGCGGTTGGAGCTCTGGAGTGAGTGATGGAACAGAGGATGGTTCCACTCTGCGAGTGTGTAGCTGAGCTGTAACAGAGAGATCCAGTCACTGAGCTCCTGAGTATGACCCAGTCTACTGCCAGGCTGTGTCTCTGGGGACAGGGGGACGGTGTGTGTTGTCAGTAATGGGTGGTGTCCACATACTTTTGGCCAAACAGTGCATGTATGATGTAGCTGACAGAGACATGTGTTTAACTATTCACAAAGACTTACATCCCTGCTCACATTCACTAGCCACCATGGTTTCCAGGACCTTCTTCTGAGTCCGGACGGTGGGCAGTCCACAGCCTGCAGCACCTGTGGGTCCAGATTAAACACTGACACATTCTGACAGACTGTAATACGCTACAGGAAGCGTAGGGGGCGATACGACCCGCACGCTCATTCTGACAGACCGTAATACACTACAGGAAGCGTAGGGGGCGATATGACCCACACGGTCATTCTGACAGACTGTAATACACTACAGGAAGCGTAGGGGGGGCGCATCATTCTGACAGACCGTAACACTACAGCGTAGGGGGCGATACGACCCGCACGCTCATTCTGACAGACTGTAATAAACTACAGGAAGCGGAGTGGGCCATAAGAACCACACGCTCATTCTGACAGACCGACAGGAACGTAGGGGGCGTACGACCCGCACGCTCATTCTACAGGTAATACGCTACAGGAAGCGTAGGGGGCGATACGACCCGCACACTCATTCTGACAGACTGTAATACACTACAGGAAGCGTAGGGGGGCGATACGACCCACATGCTCATTCTGACGTAATACACTACAGGAAGCGTAATACTCATTCTACAGACTGAAGCAGGAAAGGGGGGGTCATAACGCTCATTCTGACAGACTGTAATACACTACAGGAAGCACAAGGGTCATAATAATTTGATATGACGGTGTACTTGTTTCTGTAAAGTGTACAGAGGTGTCTGATTACTAACCTGGCCCAGTGTTGACCTGACTGATGTTCTCCAGCATTTCGGACATTGTCACTTTCGACTTCCTATCTGGGTTCAGCTTCCAGTACATCATCATCGCCGCCCGACGCACTGCCTGCTCAAATTTACTCTCCATTGACAGCCTGCGCACCTCCGCCTCGTTCTCCGGAGTAATACCTGTAGGGTTCGGAGTCAGTGGTTTTAAAAATGTGACTGTCCAGCAGTTCCTATACTCATAGTAATGCGATGCTGTATGATGGTAATGGAAAACGGTATTGGGTAATATAAAGCTTTATGAGAGTAATGTGAGGCTGTATCGGTGTAACGTGAGGCTGTGTTGGGGTAATGTGAGGCTGTATCAGGGTAATGTGAGGCTGTATCGGGGTAATGTGAGGCTGTATCGGGGTAATGTGAGGCTGTATCGGGGTAATGTGAGGCTGTGTAATGTGAGGCTGTGTAATGTGAGGCTGTATAAGGGTAATGTGAGGCTGTGTAATGTGAGGCTGTATCGGGGTTGTGTGAGGCTGTGTAATGTGAGGCTGTATCGGGGTAATGTGAGGCTGTATAAGGGTAGTGGTAATTTAGAAGGGCCGGTAGATGGAGACTCATCCTTGCTGTGAGATGGGCTACCTTTCCTCTGAATCCAGCAGCGCTGCAGAAGTCGAGCCGCGTCTCTGCGTCCCTGTTTTGCTGCCCGCAGCAGCCACTCCACCGCCTCCCTGGTATTGACATCAGCATCGGCCTCCAGAGCCAACTTCAGATAGTGTTTACCCAACTACAGAGAGGCCGACAGACTCATCATCCGACATCACTACCACACATCATTCATTACCCAACACTTCACTCCCACACATCATCATTCATCAACCAACATCTCACTCCCACACATCATCATTCATCAACCAACATCTCACTCCCACACATCATCATTCATCAACCAACATCTCACTCCCACACATCATCATTCATCTCCGAACATCACACTCCCACACACCATCATTCATTACCCAACACTTCACTCCCACACATCATTCATCTCCCAACACTTCACTCCCACACATCATCATTCATCTCCTAACACTTCACTCCCACACATCATCATTCATCTCCCAACACTTCACTCCCACACATCATCATTCATCACCCAACACTTCACTCCCAACACACCATCATTCATCTCCGAACATCACACTCCCACACACCATCATTCATCTCTTAACACTTCACTCCCACACATCATCATTCATCTCCCAACATCTCATTCCCACACATCATCATTCTTCTCGCAACATCTCACTACCACACATCATCATTCATCACCCCTACGTTTCACTCCCACACATCATCATTCATCTCCCAAAACTTCACTCCCACACATCATCATTCATCACCCCTACGTTTCACTCCCACACACCATCGGGGTCATCTGAGGCTGTATCGGTGTCACTGTGACACATCATCATTCATCACCCAACACTTCACTCCCACACGTCATCATTCATCTCCTAACACTTCACTCCCACACATCATCATTCATTACCCAACGCTTCACTCCCACACATCATCATTCATCACCCTACACTTCACTCCCACACATCATCATTCATCACCATACACTTCACTCCCACACATCATGATTCATTACCCAACACTTCACTCCCACACATCATCACTCATTACCCAACGCTTCACTCCCACACATCATTCATTACCCAACGCTTCACTCCCACACATCATTCATTACCCATTGCTTCACTCCCACACATCATCATTCATCACCCCAAACTTCACTCCCACACATCATCATTCATCAACCAACATCTCACTCCCACACATCATCATTCATCTCCTAACACTTCACTCCCACACATCATCATTCATCTCCCAAAACATCACTCCCACACATCATCATTCATTACCCAACACTTCACTCCCACACACCATCATTCATCTCCTAACACTTCACTCCCACACATCATCATTCATCAACCAACATCTCACTCCCACACATCATCATTCATCTCCGAACATCACACTCCCACACATCATCATTCATCACCCAACACTTCACTCCCACACATCATCATTCAACACCCAACACTTCACTCCCACACACCATCATTCATCAACCAACATCTCACTCCCACACATCATTCATCACCCAACACTTCCTTCCCACACATCATCATTCATCTCCTAACACTTCACTCCCACACATCATCATTCATCAACCAACATCTCACTCCCACACATCATCATTCATCACCCAACACTTCACTCTCACACATCACCATTCATCACCCAACACTTCACTCCCACACATCATCATTCATCACCCCACACATCATCATTCATCACTCAACGCTTCACTCCCACACTTCATCATTCATTACCCAACGCTTCACTCCCACACATCATCATTCATCACCCTACACTTCACTCCCACACATCATCATTCATCACCATACACTTCACTCCCACACATCATCATTCATCACCCCACACATCATCATCAATCACCTAACATCTCACTCCCACACATCATTCATCATCCAACACTTCACTCCCACACATCATCATTCATCACCCAACGCTTCATTCCCACACAACATTCATCACCCATCGCTTCACTCCCACACATCATGATTCATTACCCAACACTTCACTCCCACACATCATCATTCATTACCCAACGCTTCACTCCCACACATCATTCATTACCCAACGCTTCACTCCCACACATCATTCATTACCCATTGCTTCACTCCCACACATCATCATTCATCAACCAACATCTCACTCCCACACATCATCATTCATCTCCTAACACTTCACTCCCACACATCATCATTCATCTCCCAAAACATCACTCCCACACATCATCATTCATTACCCAACACTTCACTCCCACACACCATCATTCATCTCCTAACACTTCACTCCCACACATCATCATTCATCAACCAACATCTCACTCCCACACATCATCATTCATCTCCGAACATCACACTCCCACACATCATCATTCATCACCCAACACTTCACTCCCACACATCATCATTCAACACCCAACACTTCACTCCCACACACCATCATTCATCAACCAACATCTCACTCCCACACATCATTCATCACCCAACACTTCCTTCCCACACATCATCATTCATCTCCTAACACTTCACTCCCACACATCATCATTCATCAACCAACATCTCACTCCCACACATCATCATTCATCAACCAACATCTCACTCCCACACATCATCATTCATCACCCAACACTTCACTCCCACACATCATCATTCATCACCCAACACTTCACTCCCACACATCATCATTCATCACCCCACACATCATCATTCATCACTCAACACTTCACTCCCACACATCATCATTCATCAACCAACACTTCACTCCCACACATCATCATTCATCACCCAACACTTCACTCCCACACATCTTCATCACCCAACACTTCACTCCCACACATCATTACCCAACACTTCACTCCCACACATCATCATTCATCACCCAACGCTTCATTCCCACACATCATCATTCATCACCCAACATCTCACTCCCACACATCATCATTCATCACCCAACACTTCACTCCCACACATCATCATTC
Organism: Prochilodus magdalenae; assembly: GCA_024036415.1. Classification (NCBI taxonomy): domain Eukaryota; kingdom Metazoa; phylum Chordata; class Actinopteri; order Characiformes; family Prochilodontidae; genus Prochilodus; species Prochilodus magdalenae. Next base: position 98,788 of record JAMWET010005474.1, read on the forward strand.
ATCAACCAACATCTCACTCCCACACATCATCATTCATCACCCAACACTTCACTCCCACACATCATTCATTACCCAACACTTCACTCCCACACATCATCATTCATCACCCAACACTTCACTCCCACACATCATCATTCATCACCCAACACTTCACTCCCACACATCATCATTCATCACCCAACACTTCACTCCCACACATCATTCATCACCCAACACTTCACTCCCACACATCATCATTCATCACCCAACACTTCACTCCCACACATCATCATTCATCACCCAACACTTCACTCCCACACATCATCATTCATCACCCAACACTTCACTCCCACACATCATCATTCATCACCCAACACTTCACTCCCACACATCATCATTCATCTCCCAACACTTCACTCCGACACATCATTCATCAACCAAAATATCACTCCCACACATCATTCATCACCCAACACTTCACTCCCACACATCATCATTCATCACCCAACATTTCACTCCCACACATCATCATTCATCACCCCACACATCATCATTCATCACCCAACACTTCACTCCCACACATCATCATTCATCACCCAACACTTCACTCCCACACATCATCATTCATCACCATACACTTCACTCCCACACATCATCATTCATCACCCCACACATCATCATCAGTCACCTAACATCTCACTCCCACACATCATTCATCATCCAACACTTCACTCCCACACATCATCATTCATCACCCAACGCTTCATTCCCACACAACATTCATCACCCAACACTTCACTCCCACACATCATGATTCATTACCCAACACTTCACTCCCACACATCATCATTCATTACCCAACGCTTCACTCCCACACATCATTCATTACCCAACGCTTCACTCCCACACATCATTCATTACCCATTGCTTCACTCCCACACATCATCATTCATCACCCCAAACTTCACTCCCACACATCATCATTCATCACCCTACACTTCACTCCCACACATCATTCATCACCCAACGCTTCACTCCCACACATCATCATTCATCACCCAACATTTCACTCCCACACATCATTCATCACCCAACATTTCACTCCCACACATCATTCATCACCCAACACTTCACTCCCACACATCATTCATCACCCAACGATTCACTCCCTTACATCATCATTCATCACCCTACACTTCACTCCCTTACATCATCATTCATCACCCAACGCTTCACTCCCACACATCATCATTCATCACCCAACATTTCACTCCCACACATCATTCATCACCCCACACTTCACTCCCACACATCATTCATCACCCAACGCTTCACTCCCACACATCATCATTCATCACCCCACACTTCACTCCCACACATCATTCATCAACCAACGCTTCACTCCCACACATCATCAATCATCTCCCAACATCTCACTCCCACACATCATCAATCATCTCCCAACATCTCACTCCCACACATCATTCATCACCCCACACTTCACTCCACACATCATCATTCATCACCCCACACTTCACTCCCACACATCATCATTCATCACCCAACACTTTACTCCCACACATCAATCATCTCCCAACATCTCACTCCCACACATCGTCATCCATCACCCAACGCTTCACTCCCACACATCATTAATCACCCAACACTTCATTCCCACACCATCATTCATCATCCCACACTTCACTCCCACACATCATCATTCATGACCCCACACTTCACTCCCACACATCATCATTCATTACCCAACGCTTCACTCCCACACATCATCATTCATCACCCAACACTTCACTCCCACACATCATCATTCATCACCCAACGCTTCACTCCCACACATCATTCATCATCCAACACTTCACTCCCACACATCATCATTCATCACCCAACGCTTCATTCCCACACAACATTCATCACCCAACACTTCACTCCCACACATCAATCATCTCCCAACATCTCACTCCCACACATCGTCATCCATCACCCAACGCTTCACTCCCACATATCATTAATCACCCAACACTTCACTCCCACACATCATCATTCATCATCCCACACTTCACTCCCACACATCATCATTCATCACCCCACACTTCACTCCCACACATCATCATTCATTACCCAACGCTTCACTCCCACACATCATCATTCATCACCCAACACTTCACTCCCACACATCATCATTCATCACCCAACGCTTCACTCCCACACATCATCATTCATCACCCCACACTTCACTCCCACACATCATTCATCAACCAACGCTTCACTCCCACACATCATCAATCATCTCCCAACATCTCACTCCCACACATCATTCATCACCCCACACTTCACTCCACACATCATCATTCATCATCCCACACTTCCCTCCCACACATCATCATTAATCACCCAACACTTCACTCCCACACATCATCATTCATCATCCCACACTTCACTCCCACACATCATCATTCATCACCCCACACTTCACTCCCACACATCATCATTCATCACCCCACACTTCACTCCCACACATCATCATTCATCACCCTACACTTCACTCCCACACATCATTCATCACCCAACGCTTCACTCCCACACATCATCATTTATCACCCAACATCTCACTCCCACACATCATCATTCATCACCCCACACTTCACTCTCACACATCATTCATCAACCAACGCTTCACTCCCACACATCATCAATCATCTCCCAACACTTCACTCCCACACATCAATCATCTCCCAACATCTCACTCCCACACATCATCATTCATCACCCAACACTTCACTCCCACACATCATCATTCATCACCCAACACTTCACTCCCACACATCATCATTCATCACCCAACGCTTCACTCCCACATATCATTCATTACCCAACACTTCACTCCCACACATCATTCATCACCCCACACTTCACTCCCACACATCATCATTCATCACCCCACACTTCACTCTCACACATCATCATTCATCACCCCACACTTCACTCTCACACATCATCATTCATCACCCAACACTTCACTCCCACACATCAATCATCTCCCAACATCTCACTCCCACACATCATCATTCATCACCCAACACTTCACTCCCACACATCAATCATCTCCCAACATCTCACTCCCACACATCATCATTCATCACCCCACACTTCCCTCCCACACATCATCATTCATCACCCAACACTTCACTCCCACACATCATCATTCATCACCCAATGCTTCACTCCCACATATCATTCATCACCCAACACTTCACTCCCACACATCATCATTCATCACCCAACACTTCACTCCCACACATCATCGTTCATCACCCAACGCTTCACTCCCACATATCATTCATCACCCAACACTTCACTCCCACACATCATTCATCACCCCACACTTCACTCCCACACATCATCATTCATCACCCCACACTTCACTCTCACACATCATCATTCATCACCCAACACTTCACTCCCACACATCAATCATCTCCCAACATCTCACTCCCACACATCATCATTCATCACCCCACACTTCCCTCCCACACATCATCATTCATCACCCAACACTTCACTCCCACACATCATCATTCATCACCCAACACTTCACTCCCGCACATCATTCATCACCCCACACTTCACTCCCACATATTATTCATCACCCCACACTTCACTCCCACACATCATTCATCACCCCACACTGTTTTTCTTTGTACTCACCCTGCTCTGTGCTTTGGGATCTCCTCCTTTAGCTTTTTCCAGCAGCTCCTCAAACGACAGATTTTCTTCAGGTTCATCATCTAAACCAAAGCAGGAAAGCAAAATACAAAATCATATAACCAACAAGAAAATCAGCATCGCTGCATTTCCCATCAGCCCCCAGTCCATAACACTCATTACTATAATAAACCAGCCTCAGTAACACAGAGGAAGAGCCTACACTACATTTCCCATCAGCCCCCACTCCATAACACTCATTACTATAGTAAACCAGCCTCAGTAACACAGAGGAAGAGCCTACACTACATTTCCCATCAGCCCCCTCTCTCTTACCCAACCAGCCTCAGTAACACAGAGGAAGAGCCTACACTACATGTCCCATCAGCCCCCTCTCTCTTACCCAAGCAGCCTCAGTAACACAGAGGAAGAGCCTACACTACATTTCCCATCAGCCCCCTCTCTCTCATTACTATACCCAACCAGCCTCAGTTACACAGAGGAAGAGCCTACACTACATTTCCCATCAGCCCCCTCTCTCTTACCCATTACTATAATAAACCAGCCTCAGTAACACAGAGGAAGAGCCTACACTACATTTCCCATCAGCCCCCTCTCTCTTACCCAACCAGCCTCAGTAACACAGAGGAAGAGCCTACACTACATTTCCCATCAGCCCCCTCTCTCTTACCCAACCAGCCTCAGTAACACAGAGGAAGAGCCTACACTACATTTCCCATCAGCCCCCTCTCTCTTACCCATTACTATAATAAACCAGCCTCAGTAACACAGAGGAAGAGCCTACACTACATTTCCCATCAGCCCCCTCTCTCTTACCCAACCAGCCTCGGTAACACAGAGGAAGAGCCTACACTACATTTCCCATCAGCCCCCTCTCTCTTACCCAACCAGCCTCAGTTACACAGAGGAAGAGCCTACACTACATTTCCTATCAGCCCCCTCTCTCTTACCCATTACTATAATAAACCAGCCTCAGTTACACAGAGGAAGAGCCTACACTACATTTCCCATCAGCCCCCTCTCTCTTACCCATTACTATAATAAACCAGCCTCAGTAACACAGAGGAAGAGCCTACACTACATTTCCCATCAGCCCCCTCTCTCTTACCCATTACTATAATAAACCAGCCTCAGTAACACAGAGGAAGAGCCTACACTACATTTCCCATCAGCCCCCTCTCTCTTACCCATTACTATAATAAACCAGCCTCAGTAACACAGAGGAAGAGCCTACACTACATTTCCCATCAGCCCCCTCTCTCTTACCCACTACTATAATAAACCAGCCTCAGTAACACAGAGGAAGAGTCTACACTACATTTCCCATCAGCCCCCTCTCTCTTACCCAACCAGCCTCAGTAACACAGAGGAAGAGCCTACACTACATTTCCCATCAGCCCCCTCTCTCTTACCCATTACTATAATAAACCAGCCTCAGTAACACAGAGGAAGAGCCTACACTACATTTCCCATCAGCCCCCTCTCTCTTACCCAACCAGCCTCAGTAACGCAGAGGAAGAGCCTGCACTACATTTCCCATCAGCCCCCTCTCTCTTACCCAACCAGCCTCAGTAACACAGAGGAAGAGCCTACACTACATTTCCCATCAGCCCCCTCTCTCTTACCCAACCAGCCTCAGTAACACAGAGGAAGAGCCTACACTACATTTCCCATCAGCCCCCTCTCTCTTACCCAACCAGCCTCAGTAACACAGAGGAAGAGCCTACACTACATTTCCCATCAGCCCCCTCTCTCTTACCCACTACTATAATAAACCAGCCTCAGTAACACAGAGGAAGAGCCTACACTACATTTCCCATCAGCCCCCTCTTCTTCACACGGTCCTGACCTTCCTCCTGAGCTTTGGCCTGCTCCTTCTTCATTCGGCCCTCCAGGACCACCTGCTTCGCCACTGCAGCAAAGCTCCGCCTCACTGGCCTGTGGGAGGGGGGTTGAGCAGGAGGCACCAGACCAGGGGGAAGAGTGGGGGGGGCAGAAGTCATGGTTGTGGGGGTTGGGGAGGACACTGTAGGGGAGAGAGAGTAGCGGTGAGCAGAGCGGTCAGAACCGACTGCACCTCAGTCCATACACACTCATCAGAACCCAGTCTGGCACAGAGAGACGTCCCCCCAGCCCCCAGACTCCGAAAGGCATTCACCTCACACAGTCCAGACCAGCACCAGACACACTTAGCTCCGCCCACACAGTCTGACTAAACCACACTGTGAATGTGAACTGACTCAGATCTGCCCTGCAGGAGGGAGGAGTGGAGGGCGTGGGAGTGGCTTTCTTGAGGGATGGGGTTTCAGTAGATAGTGGGTGGGGTTTCAGTAAAGGAGTGTCTGTAGGGTCACCCTGGGTCACCTCTTTCTCTAACGAGGTCTCTGGGGACGATGGAGGAGGGGCTTTAATGTCCATCCCACCTGCAGAGACAAACAAACAAACAAATCTGTATTAATGGCCTGACTGAGGGGCCTGGAGACCCCCGAGCCTCCGTAGCCTCCCTACAGACCCCTGCAGCTCCTTTCAGATCTGGTGGGATGTGAGCGGAGCAGGAGATCATTCCCTGTGCTGCTGTTACTGTTGCTGGTGCTGCTGTAGTTTCTGTTACTGTAGTTGTAGTTTCTATAGTTTCTGTTGTAGCTGTTGTAGTTTCTGTTGTAGCTCTTGTAGTTCCTGTTGTTGTAGTTTCTGTTGTTGCTGTTGTTGTAGTTTCTGTTGTTTCTGTTGTTGTTGTAGTTCCTGTTGTTGTAGTTTCTGTTGTAGCTGTTGTAGTTCCTGTTGTTGTAGTTTCTGTTGTTGCTGTAGTTGTTGTTGCTGTTGTTGTAGTTTTTGTTGCTGTAGTTTCTGTAGTTTCTGTTGTTGTAGTTCCTGTTGTTGTAGTTTCTGTTGTAGCTGTTGTAGTTCCTGTTGTTGTAGTTTCTGTTGTTGTAGTTTCTGTTGTTGTAGTTTCTGTTGTTGTAGTTTCTGTTGCTGTAGTTGTTGTTGCTGTAGTAGTTATAGTTTCTGTTGTAGTTGCTGTTGTAGTTTCTGTTGCTGTAGTTTCTGTTGTTGTAGTTTCTGTTGTTGCTGTAGTTGCAGTTGTTGTAGTTTCTGTTGTAGCTGTTGTAGTTTCTGTTGCTGTAGTTTCTGTTGTTGCTGTAGTTGTTGTTGTTTACAGGTGTTGTAGTTTCTGTTGTTGCTGTAGTTGTTGTTGTAGTTTCTGTTGTTGCTGTAGTTGCAGTTGTAGATTCTGTTGTAGCTGTTGTAGTTTCTGTTGTTGTTGTAGTTTCTGTTGTTGCTGTAGTTGTTGTAGTTTCTGTAGTTTCTGTTGTTGCTGTAGTTGTTGCTGTAGTTGTTGCTGTAGTTGTTGCTGTAGTTGTTGTAGGTCCTGTTGTTGTTGTAGGTCCTGTTGTTGTAGTTTCTATAGTTTCTGTTGTTGCTGTAGTTGTTGTTGTTTACAGGTGTTGTAGTTTCTGTTGTAGTTGCTGTTGTAGTTTCTGTTGCTGTAGTTTCTGTTGTTGTAGTTTCTGTTGTTGTAGTTTCTGTTGTAGCTGTTGTAGTTTCTGTAGTTGTTGTTGTTTACAGGTGTTGTAGTTTCTGTTGTTGCTGTAGTTGTTGTTGTTGTAGTTTCTGTTGTTGCTGTAGTTGTTGTTGTTTACAGGTGTTGTTGTTGCTGTAGTTGTTGTTGTTTACAGGTGTTGTAGTTTCTGTTGTTGCTGTAGTTGTTGTTGTTTACAGGTGTTGTAGTTTCTGTTGTTGATGTAGTTGTTGTTTACAGGTGTTGTGGTTTCTGTTGTTGCTGTAGTTGTTGTTGTTTACAGGTGTTGTAGTTTCTGTTGTTGCTGTAGTTGTTGTTTACAGGTGTTGTGGTTTCTGTTGTTGCTGTAGTTGTTGTTGTTTACAGGTGTTGTTGTTTCTGTTGTTGTTGTGGTTTCTGTTGTTGCTGTTGTTGTTGTAGTTTCTGTTGTAGCTGTAGTTTCTGTTGTTGCTGTAGTTGTTGTTGTTTACAAGTGTTGTAGTTTCTGTTGTTGCTGTAGTTGTTGTTGTTTACAGGTGTTGTTGTTGCTGTAGTTGTTGTTGTTTACAGGTGTTGTAGTTTCTGTTGTTGCTGTAGTTGTTGTTGTTTACAGGTGTTGTAGTTTCTGTTGTTGCTGTAGTTGTTGTTTACAGGTGTTGTGGTTTCTGTTGTTGCTGTAGTTGTTGTTGTTTACAGGTGTTGTAGTTTCTGTTGTTGCTGTAGTTGTTGTTTACAGGTGTTGTGGTTTCTGTTGTTGCTGTAGTTGTTGTTGTTTACAGGTGTTGTTGTTTCTGTTGTTGTTGTGGTTTCTGTTGTTGCTGTTGTTGTTGTAGTTTCTGTTGTAGCTGTAGTTTCTGTTGTTGCTGTAGTTGTTGTTGTTTACAAGTGTTGTAGTTTCTGTTGTTGCTGTAGTTGTTGTTGTTTACAGGTGTTGTTGTTGCTGTAGTTGTTGTTGTTTACAGGTGTTGTAGTTTCTGTTGTTGCTGTAGTTGTTGTTGTTTACAGGTGTTGTAGTTTCTGTTGTTGCTGTAGTTGTTGTTGTTTACAGGTGTTGTGGTTTCTGTTGTTGCTGTAGTTGTTGTTGTTTACAGGTGTTGTAGTTTCTGTTGTTGCTGTAGTTGTTGTTTACAGGTGTTGTGGTTTCTGTTGTTGCTGTAGTTGTTGTTGTTTACAGGTGTTGTTGTTTCTGTTGTTGTTGTGGTTTCTGTTGTTGCTGTTGTTGTTGTAGTTTCTGTTGTAGCTGTAGTTTCTGTTGTTGCTGTAGTTGTTGTTGTTTACAGGTGTTGTAGTTTCTGTTGTTGCTGTAGTTGTTGTTGTTTACAGGTGTTGTTTACAGGTGTTGTAAACAGGTGCCAGTCAGAGTGCTGAGATCTGGCCGACTGTGAGTTATATAGGGTGAGTAATAATCGGGTTTGTCGGTTTAGCAGTCTGATTAATGGTGCTAATTTGAGCAGCTGTAATGTAACAGACACACATTAGAGCTGAGAGGAACCGAGTGGTCAGGCACGTCGGTACTGAGCGTCCAGGATTCACGCTGATCAGATACTGATGATGGAATACGGTAATTATCATTACTGTAAACACAGGAGACCCAGCGTTAACCACAAACCCAGTCTGGACTGTTCCAGACACCCGATACTGCAGGGTGTGGTGGTGTGCGTGTGTGTGTGTAAGTGTGTCTGCGAGTGTGTGTGTGTGTGTGTGTGTGTGTGTGAGTGTATGAGTGTGTGAGTGTGTGTGTGTGTGTGTAAGTGTGTCTGCGAGTGTGTGTGTGTGTGGGAAAGTGTGTGTCTGTGATTGTGTGTGTGGGAGTGTGAGTGTGTGTGTGTGTGTGTGTGTGTGTGTGTGTGTGAGAGAGTGTGGGAGAGTGTGTGTGAGTGTATGAGTGTGTGAGTGTGTGTGTGTGTAAGCGTGTCTGCGAGTGTGTGTGTGGGAAAGTGTGTGTCTGTGATTGTGTGTGTGTGTGTGTGTGTGAGAGAGAGTGTGTGTGAGTGTATGAGTGTGCGAGTGTGTGTGTGTGTGTAAGTGTGTCTGCGAGAGTGTGTGTGTGTGTGAGAGAGTGTGTGTCTGTGATTGTGTGTGTGTGTGGGAGTGAGTGTGTGTGTGTGAGAGAGAGTGTGTATGAGTGTGTGAGTGTGTGTGTGTGTGAGAGTGTGTGTGGGAGTGTAAGTGTGTCTGTGAGTGTGTGTGTGAGTGTAGGAGTGTGCGAGTGTGTGTGTGTGTGGGAGAGTGTGTGTATGTGAGAGAGAGTGTGTATGAGTGTATGAGTGTGCGAGTGTGTGTGTGAGTGTGTGTGAGTGTGTGTGTGAGTGTAGGAGTGTGCGAGTGTGTGTGTGTGTGTGGGAGAGTGTGTGTGAGTGTGTGTGAGTGTCTGTGGGAGTGTGAGTGTGTGTGTGTGTGTGTGTGTGAGAGAGTGTGTGCGAGTGTGTGTGTGTGTGGGAGAGTGTGTGTGTGTGTGTGTGTGTGTGAGAGAGAGTGTGTATGAGTGTATGAGTGTGCGAGTGTGTGTGTGAGTGTGTGTGATCTGAATGTCAGAAGCTCAGATTGAATCCCACACAGACAGTGCAGATCAGCTATGAGCGGTACTCACTGTGAGGAGGTCAGACGACAGTGTGGACGGCCAGTCGGTCAGTCATGAATCTGAAACTTCTGCTCCAGCTCAAGCCTTAAAATAAACCTCACTCCCCGAGGAGCCCCACCACTACTCCCACTGACCACACACATAAAAACAACTCCACCCCCAACTCAGATAAACCACACCCCTTCACTGTGAATGGCTAATACAATAATACACAAAAATACAGCAATTCAAGTCTTCCACAGTTTCTCATTAGGTGGAGTGTATAACTCTAAGCTCTAAATGTAGGTACTGTGGTATAGACTGAGTCTGTTCTACCATTTCTCGTTAGGTCGAATGTATAACTCTAAGCTCTAAATGTAGGTATTGTGGTATAGACTAAGACTGTTCTACAGTTTCTCATTAGGTGTAGTGTATAACTCTAAGCTCTAAATGTAGGTACTGTGGTATAGACTGAGTCTATTCTACAGTTTCTCATTAGGTGGAGTGTATAACTCTAAGCTCTAAATGTATGTACTGTGGTATAGACTGAGTCTATTCTACAGTTTCTCATTAGGTGGAGTGTATAACTCTAAGCTCTAAATGTATGTACTGTGGTATAGACTGAGTCTGTTCTACTTTTTCTCATTAGGTGGAGTGTATAACTCTAAGCTCTAAATGTAGGTACTGTGGTATAGACTGAGTCTGTTCTACAGTTTCTCATTAGGTGGAGTGTATAACTCTAAACTCTAAATGTAGGTACTGTGGTATACACTGAGTCTGTTCTACAGTTTCTCGTTAGGTGGAGTGTATAACTCTAAGCTCTAAATGTAGGTACTGTGGTATACACTGAGTCTGTTCTACTTTTTCTCATTAGGTGGAGTGTATAACTAAGCTCTAAATGTAGGTACTGTGGTATAGACTGAGTCTGGTCTACAGGTTCTCATTAGGTGGAGTGTATATCTCTAAGCTCTAAATGTAGGTACTGTGGTATAGACTGAGTCTGTTCTACAGTTTCTCATTAGGTCGAGTGTATAACTCTAAGATCTAAGTTGAGGTCAAGTGGTATAGACTGAGTCTGTTCTACAGTTTCTCATTAGGTGGAGTGTATAACTCTAAGCTCTAAATGTAGGTACTGTGGTATAGACTGAGTCTGTTCTACAGTTTCTCATTAGGTGGAGTGTATAACTCTAAGCTCTAAATGTAGGTACTGTGGTGTATATACTGAGTCTGTTCTACAGTTTCTCATTAGGTGGAGTGTATAACTCTAAGCTCTAAATGTAGGTACTGTGGTATAGACTGAGTCTGTTCTACAGTTTCTCATTAGGTGGAGTGTATAACTCTAAGCTCTAAATGTAGGTACTGTGGTATAGACTGAGTCTGTTCTACAGTTTCTCATTAGGTCGAGTGTATAACTCTAAGCTCTAAATGTAGGTACTGTGGTATAGACTGAGTCTGTTCTACAGTTTCTCATTAGGTGGAGTGTATAACTCTAAGCTCTAAATGTAGGTACTGTGGTATAGACTGAGTCTGTTCTACAGTTTCTCATTAGGTCGAGTGTATAACTCTAAGCTCTAAATGTAGGTACTGTGGTATAGACTGAGTCTGTTCTACAGTTTCTCATTAGGTGGAGTGTATAACTCTAAGCTCTAAATGTAGGTACTGTGGTATAGACTGAGTCTGTTCTACAGTTTCTCATTAGGTGGAGTGTATAACTCTAAGCTCTAAATGTAGGTACTGTGGTATAGACTGAGTCTGGTCTACAGTTTCTCATTAGGTGAAGTATATAACTCTAAGCTCTAAATGTAGGTATTGTGGTATAGACTGAGTCGGTTCTACAGTTTCTCATTAGGTGGAGTGTATAACTCTAAGCTCTAAATGTAGGTACTGTGGTATAGACTGAGGTTGTCTATCTTCTTAATAGTAGCTATGAAAGGAGACATTTGTAGCCGGAGCCTGGAGAGAAGATTTGGCGCTCTGAGTTCAGGCCACGCCCACACTGAGACCCGCCTGAGTGTCCTGAATCCTGTCTCCAGCTGATCTGTCTGGTCACTGCAGCAGAGCGGACTGACCGGCGCGCGCAAGCAGCTGCAATGTCGGGCTGTAGGCTGTGGAATCGCGAGCACGAGCTGCCAGTGTATCTGGCAAATCCCATCACCCCACACCAGCACAAACTCGCCGGCATGCGCAGCATCGCGGAGGGAGCGCGAGACCGCACCAGCGTCGAGCTACAGAGCAGCAGCGCGAGCCTTACCAGCAGAGACAGGATCACTGAGCATCAGCCAAATGGAGATCACTCCACGCGACCGCACCGTGAGACCTGCACGGAGGAGGCGCGCGACGGCAGTAGACAGGTACACATATAGGAAAGTTTACTGCTCTATCCAGCCTTCAATCCACTTTAAATATATCGATATACACATACACATACTATATACCAGTAATATATACACACGCCCATAAATACACACACTACATACCAGTAATATATACACACGCCCATAAATACACACACTACATACCAGTAATATATACACACGCCATCGATATACACATACTATATACCAGTAATATATACACACGCCCTGGATATACACATACTATATACCAGTAATATATACACACGCCCATAAATACACACACTACATACCAGTAATATATACACACGCTTTCGATATACACATACTATATACCAGTAATATATACACACGCCCTGGATATACACATACTATACAGTATATACACATACCTTCGTAATATATATACCACACGCCCTGGATATACACATATACTATATACCACGCCTTCGATATACACATACTACGCCAGTAATATATATACACATACTATATATACCAGTATTATATACACACGCCCATAAATACACACACTACATACCAGTAATATATACACACGCTTTCGATATACACATACTATATACCAGTAATATATAGACACTCCCAGTATATACACATACTATATACCTAGTATATATACACATACTATATACCAGTAATATATATACACATGCCTTTGATATACACATACTATATACCAGTAATATATATACACACGCCTTCAATATACACATACTATATACACACGCCCTGGATATACACATACTATATACCAGTAATATATACACACGCCCTGGATATACACATACTATATACCAGTAAAATATACACATGCCTTCGATATACACATACTATATACCAGTAATATATACACACCTGTGCTATATACACATACTATATACCAGTAATATATACACACGCCTTCGATATACACATACTATATACCAGTAATATATACACACGCCTTCGATATACACATACTATATACCAGTAATATATACACACGCCTTCGATATACACATACTATATACCAGTAATATATACAGACCTGTGCTATATACACATACTATATACCAGTAATATATATACACATGCCTTTGATATACACATACTATATACACATACTATATACCAGCAATATATACACACGCCCTCGATATACACATACACATACTATATACCAGCCTTCAATATATATACACACGCCCTCGATATATACACTACATACTATATATATCATACACCCTATACCAGTAATATATATACACACGCCTTCAACAAACACATACTATATACCAGTAATATATATACACACGCCTTCAACAAACACATACTATATACCAGTAATATATATACACACGCCTTCGATATACACATACTATATACCAGTAATATATACACACCTACTACTATATACCAGTAATATATATATATATATATACGCCTAATATATATATATATATATATATATATATATATATATATACACATACACACACGCCCTGGATATACACATACTATATAACAGTAATATATACACACGCTCTTCAAGATCAGTAAATAATCTGACATTAATATATAAACATACTATATACCAGTAACATATACACACGCCTTCGATATACACATACTATATACCAGTAATATATACACACGCCCATAAATACACACACTACATACCAGTAATATATACACACGCCCTGGATATACACACACTATATACCAGTAATATATATACACACGCCTTTGATATACACATACTATATACCAGTAATATATACACACCTGTGCTATATACACATACTATATACCAGTAATATATATACACACACTATATACCAGTAATATATATACACACACCTTCAGCAAACACATACTATATACCAGTAATATATACACACCTGTGCTATATACACATACTATATACCAGTAATATATACACACCTGTGCTATATACACATACTATATACCAGTAATATATACACACGCTCTTCAAGATCAGTATATGACCCATATCAGTCTACATTTACCATCAGTCCCTGCTGACCTTCATCTTCCTTCCCAACCCCACACCTCATTCTGGGTGCAGCTGTTCTAATGACGGCTATATATACACATTTGTTGAGGCACAAAGTAATAATGAATGATGATGATGATGATGATGATACTAATAATAATAAATCATCATCATCAGAACTGAACTGGCTGTGTAGTGTATGCAGTACAGGCTGAATCAGGGCGAGCGCACTTGAAATCCCCGGATGTCTGCCTTTTAAAGCGCGCGGGAGGTGGGGCGATAAAACACCCAGACAGACCCTACAGCCGGCAGATGGCGCGCGCTGACCCCCTCCCCAATCTCGACCACAATCACGGTAGTCTGCGCATGCGTGCCTGTGTCGTAATCCTCTCGCGCTGCTGCTGCTCATTGTTCCTCGTTTCGGCGGTCAGAGTGGAGCAGCATGTCCGGCACGGGCTACCAGGGGACGAGCAACATGCCGCACCTCACGGTGAGACATGCACGCGCACTCCGTCTGGAATAGAGATCAGAGCGCTCGCGCCGTGCAGCACAGACAGGGTGAAGGAGCACGCGCTTCTAACCCTCTCCGAGGGGCGTGCACGCGAAAGAGAGCGAGGCGGAACCGAGCAGGTCGCGCGCGCTGTAATCTCGGCTAGAAGGCTGTTCACACCAGACCGACTACATGACGTCATTACCGGGTCAGACTGTCTGAAAATACCGCGGACGGGTTACTAAAGGGGGTGGGGCCACAGGGACAGGTGCATAGAAAACAGGGGTCCGGTTACCATGGAAATAACCGCGCTTGAAGCCACGCCCACAACAGAGTGGAGGAATGGGCTATCAAAGATATCAGTAATCAATTAGAAATGATCAATACTCATCCATAACATTACCCCCCCCTCTCTCCCTGTCTCTCTCTATCCCTCTCTCTCTCTCTCTCTCTCCCTTCCTCCCTCTCTCTCTCTCTCTCTCCCTCTCTGTCTCCCCCTCTCTCCCTCTCTCTCTCTCTCTCTCCCTCTCTCTCTCTCTCTCTCTCTCTCTTTCCCTCTCTCTCTCTCTCTCTCTCTCCCCCTCTCTCCATCTCTCTCTCTCCCCCTCTCTCTCTCTCCCTCTCTGTGTCTCCCCCCTCTCTCTCTCTCTCCCTCTCTCTCCCTCCCCTCTGTCCCTCTCCCTCCCCCTCTTTCTCACTCCCTCTCTCTCTCCCCCCTCTCTCCTCCCCTCTCTCTCTCCCTCCCCCTCTCTCCCCCTTTCACTCTCTTCGCTCTCTCTCTTCCTCTCCCTCTCTCTCTCCCACCCCCCCCTCCCTCTTCCTCTCCTTTATTCTCTCTCTCTGTTCTTTTTCCCTGCTTCTCTCCCCCCTCTCTTTCTCAGAGTGAGCGATTGCTGATTAAAGGAGGACGGGTGGTGAATGACGATCAGTCGTTTTATGCTGATGTGTATGTGGAGGACGGAGTCATCAAGTAAGTCTCACTTCGCGGTATGTGGGTTCTAGGTACTGAACTCTCTCCATTACACCACCACAGTGTAGATACAGTACCATAAACCCTGACCACCTCTACCAGAGCGACACTGGAGAGGCGGAGCTCCTGAATTACAGGTGGACAGGCTGTCTCTGGGGTTCAGAGAGGACGATGGCCTCCTGACCACACACACGCCGGACAGGGAGAACCCTGGTTTGGTGTGAACGCAGGACTTAGGCACTGTGACTGGTGCTGGCTGTCTGTGTGTGTGTCTGGTAGATCCTGTGGGATCTCAGGGTGATCCTACCGTCGGATCTGCTGATTCTCACTGGTAAACATTCGCTCTGCAGGCAAGTTGGAGAGAACCTCATTGTACCTGGTGGGGTGAGGGTGGTGGAGGCGGATGGTCACATGGTCATCCCGGGGGGCATTGACACCAACACCTGTCTGAACAAGGCTTACCTGGGCAGCGCACCTGTGGATGACTTTTATCAGGGAACCAAAGCAGCACTGGCTGGAGGGACCACAATGATCAGTGAGTGACCACCGACACCTATGACGCAGTCACCGTCCAAACCCCCTTCATACCCAGTCTTTATCCAAATCAGCCCATTCAGTTACCAGCACCAGCACCAGCACCATCACCAGCACAGTTCATTAGTCTGATCTTTACCAGGTGCTGATTTTAATGTGCTCCTAATCGTTTAGACGGATCATCTTTTGACTGACTGCTTCATCTTCCGTAGGTGTGGATATCTGACTGAGCATCCCTCTGACTTCCTGTGTTCCGTTTGTATTCATTCTGTAGTTGATCATGTGACTCCACAGCCTGGGACCAGTCTTCTGCAGGCATTTGAGCAATGGCAGGAAGTAGCAGACAAGAAGTGCTGCTGTGATTACTCTCTGCATGTGGACATCCCACAGTGGAACGGAGGTGTGAAGGATGAGCTGGAGGTGCTGGTCCAGGAAAAAGGTACTCACGGAAAAGAGCTGAAAGAGCTTCAGATCTAAACGTCTTACTAACCTTTTCTACAAAACGGTTATTTGTTGTTTACCTAAATTCACATGAGTACTCACAAGTACTGAGCACCCAAGTTCTACACAAAGTGGGTTCCCAGTGTGGTGTGGAATTCGATTGCCATTAAAGGACAGGTTCCATAGAGTGACCGGGTAAAACAGGCAGTTTCTGTAGAGTGATCTGGTACAGGGTCAGTTTCTGTAGAGTGATCTGGTACAGGGTCAGTTTCTGTAGAGTGATCTGGTACAGGGTCAGTTTCTGTAGAGTGATCTGGTACAGGGTCAGTTTCTGTAGAGTGATCTGGTACAGGGTCAGTTTCTGTAGGGTGATCTGGTATAAAAGGAAAGGGCAGTTTCTTCAGGGTGATCTGGTACAGGGTCAGTTTCTGTAGGGTGATCTGGTACAGGGTCAGTTTCTGTAGAGTGATCTGGTACAGGGTCAGTTTCTGTAGAGTGATCTGGTACAGGGTCAGTTTCTGTAGGGTGATCTGGTACAGGGTCAGTTTCTGTAGGGTGATCTGGTACAGGGTCAGTTTCTGTAGAGTGATCTGGTACAGGGTCAGTTTCTGTAGGGTGATCTGGTACAGGGTCAGTTTCTGTAGAGTGATCTGGTACAGGGTCAGTTTCTGTAGGGTGATCTGGTACAGGGTCAGTTTCTGTAGGGTGATCTGGTACAGGGTCAGTTTCTGTAGAGTGATCTGGTACAGGGTCAGTTTCTGTAGAGTGATCTGGTACAGGGTCAGTTTCTGTAGGGTGATCTGGTACAGGGTCAGTTTCTATAGAGTGATCTGGTACAGGGTCAGTTTCTGTAGGGTGATCTGGTACAGGGTCAGTTTCTGTAGAGTGATCTGGTACAGGGTCAGTTTCTGTAGAGTGATCTGGTACAGGGTCAGTTTCTGTAGGGTGATCTGGTACAGGGTCAGTTTCTGTAGAGTGATCTGGTACAGGGTCAGTTTCTGTAGGGTGATCTGGTACAGGGTCAGTTTCTGTAGGGTGATCTGGTACAGGGTCAGTTTCTGTATAGTGATCTGGTACAGGGTCAGTTTCTGTAGAGTGATCTGGTACAGGGTCAGTTTCTGTAGAGTGATCTGGTACAGGGTCAGTTTCTGTAGGGTGATCTGGTACAGGGTCAGTTTCTGTAGGGTGATCTGGTATAGGGTCAGTTTCTGTAGGGTGATCTGGTACAGGGTCAGTTTCTGTAGAGTGATCTGGTACGGGGTCAGTTTCTGTAGGGTGATCTGGTATAAAGGGAAAGGGCCGTTTCTGTAGCGTGATCTGGTATAGGGTCAGTTTCTGTAGGGTGATCTGGTATAGGGTCAGTTTCTGTAGGGTGATCTGGTACAGGGTCAGTTTCTGTAGGGTGATCTGGTATAGGGTCAGTTTCTGTAGGGTGATCTGGTACAGGGTCAGTTTCTGTAGGGTGATCTGGTATAGGGTCAGTTTCTGTAGGGTGATCTGGTACAGGGTCAGTTTCTGTAGAGTGATCTGGTACAGGGTCAGTTTCTGTAGGGTGATCTGGTATAGGGTCAGTTTCTGTAGGGTGATCTGGTACAGGGTCAGATTCTGTAGGGTGATCTGGTATAGGGTCAGTTTCTGTAGGGTGATCTGGTACAGGGTCAGTTTCTGTAGAGTGATCTGGTACAGGGTCAGTTTCTGTAGAGTGATCTGGTACAGGGTCAGTTTCTGTAGAGTGATCTGGTATAGGGTCAGTTTCTGTAGAGTGATCTGGTACAGGGTCAGTTTCTGTAGAGTGATCTGGTACAGGGTCAGTTTCTGTAGAGTGATCTGGTACAGGGTCAGTTTCTGTAGAGTGATCTGGTACAGGGTCAGTTTCTGTAGGGTGATCTGGTATAAAGGGAAAGGGCAGTTTCTGTAGCGTGACTCTTGTAAGCACTGTTACGTAGGAGGCTGAACCAGTCTGACGGCGTCTTGAGGTCCTCAGGCTCCTGTCTTTAGCTCTCCGCTCATATTCATAGCCGTCCTAAATCTGCAGGAGCAGCAGTTTGATACAAGCACTGTAATCCATGTGACCAGGTCATTATCGGTCACTGACCTTTAACCTTTACCATTCTTATATTTACAGGAATCAACTCATTCCAGGTTTATATGGCCTACAAAGACTTGTACCAGATGACGGACAGTCAGGTTAGTGTGGCTCACACACTGCAGACGCAGCAGTAAGCGTAAACTGTACACACACTGACTCCAGCCTTCTTCCCTCTCTCCCCGTTTCCTCCTCTCTCAGCTCTACGAGGCTCTCTCCTGTCTGAGAGACTTGGGGGCAGTGGTGCTGGTACATGCAGAGAATGGAGATCTAATAGCACAGGTGAGTGTGACAGACACCCAGTAGGACACAGACAGACTGAGGCTGTGTGTATATGACAGTACTCACCGTGTTCCTGGATCCTGTTTCAGGAGCAGAAGAAGATTTTGGGGATGGGGATCACTGGCCCGGAGGGTCACGCACTCAGCCGTCCAGAGGAAGTAAGGGTCACTGTCCTGTTGGCCAATTAACCATCACCTAATCAAGTAATGACCTAATTAACATATTAACATCTAATAAACACGCTTAGCATTAACGCTCGGCTCTCTTAGCTGGAGGCGGAGGCTGTGTTTCGGGCCATCACCATCGGCAACCGGGTCAACTGCCCCGTCTGCATCACCCGAGTGATGAGCAAGAGTGCAGCTGACACACTGACCCAGGCACGCAGGAAAGGTGTGTGTGTGTGTGTGTGTACTGTGTGTGTGTGTGTGTGTTTGTGTATGTGTGTGTACTGTGTGTGTGTGTGTGTGTACTGTGTGTGTGTGTGTGTGTGTGTACTGTGTGTGTGTGCGTGTACTGTGTGTGTGTGTGTGTGTGCGTATATGTGTGTGTGTGTGCGTATGTATGTGTGTGTGTGTGTGTGTGTGTGTGTGTACTGTGTGCGTATATATGTGTGTGTGTGTATGTGAGTGTGTGTGTGTGTGTGTGTGTGTGTACTGTGTGCGTATATGTGTGTGTGTGTACTGTGTGTGTGTGTGTGAGTGTGTGTGTACTGTGTGTGTGTGTGTGTATATGTGTGTGTACTGTGTGTGTGTGTGTGTGTATATGTGTGTGTATGTATGTGGGTGTGTGTGTACTGTGTGCGTATATGTGTGTGTGTGTGTGTGTGTGTACTGTGTGCGTATATGTGTGTGTATGTATGTGGGTGTGTGTGTGTGTGCGTGTGTACTGTGTGTGTGTGAGTGTGCATATGTGTGTGTGTGTATGTGTGTGTGTGTGTGTATGTGTGTTTGTGTACTGTGTGTGTATGTGTGTTTGTGTGTGTGTGTGTATGTGTACTGTGTGTGTGTGTGTACTGTGTGCGTATGTGTGTGTGTGTGTGTGTGTGTACTGTGTGTGTGTGTGTGTGTGTGTGAGTGTGTGCGTGAGTGTGTGTGTGTGTACTGTGTGCATATGTGTGTGTGTGTGTGTGTGTACTGTGTGCGTATGTGTGTGTGTGTGTACTGTGTGTGTGTGTGTGTGTACTGTGTGCGTATGTGTGTACTGTGTGTGTGTGTGTGTACTGTGTGCGTATGTGTGTACTGTGTGTGTGTGTGTGTGTGTGTACTGTGTGCGTATGTGTGTGTGTGTGTGTGTGTACTGTGTGTGTGTGTACTGTGTGAGTATGTGTGTGTGTGTGTGTGTGTTGGTGGTGTGTGTGTTTATGTGTTGTGTGTGTGTGTGTGTACTGTGTGGGGTTGTGTGTGTGTGTGTGTGTGTGTGTGTGTGTGTGTGTGTGTGTGTACTGTGTCTGTAGTGTGTGTGTGTGTGTGTGTGTGTGTGTAGTGAGTGTGTGTGTGCGTATGTGTGTGTGTGTGTGTGTACTGTGTGTGTGAGTGTGTGTGTGTTCTGTTTGCGTATTTGTGTGTGTGTGTGTTCTGTTTGGGTTTGTGTGTGTGTGTGTATGTGTACTGTATATGTGTGTGTGTGTGTGTACTGTGTGCGTGTGTACTGTGTGTGTGTGTGTGTGTGTGTGTGTGTGTGGATGACTGTGTGCATGTGTGTGTGTGTGCATATGTGTGTGTGTGTGGATGACTGTGTGTGCATGTGTGTGGATAAGTGTGTGTATATGTGTGTGTGTGTGTGTGTGTGTGTGTACTGTGTGTGTGTGTGTATGTGTGTGTGTGTGTACTGTGTGCATATGTGTGTGTGTGTGTGTGTATATGTACTGTGTGCATGTGTGTGTGTGTATATGTACTGTGTGCATGTGTGTGTGTGTGCGTATGTGTACTGTATATGTGTGTGTGTGTGTGTGTACTGTGTGCGTGTGTACTGTGTGTGTGTGTACTGTGTGTGTGTGCGTGTGTACTGTGTGTGTGTGTACTGTGTGTGTGTGTGTGTGTGTGTGTATGTGTACTGTGTGTGTGTGTGTGTGTACTGTGTGCGTATGTGTGTGCGTGTGTGTGTACTGTGTGTGTGTGTACTGTGTGCGTATATGTGTGCGTGTGTACTGTGTGTGTGTGTGTATGTGTGCGTGTGTACTGTGTGTGTGTGTGTGTGTGCGTATGTGTGCGTGTGTGTGTGTACTGTGTGTGTGTGTGCTGTGTGCATATGTGTGTGTGTG
>JAMWET010005474.1:130000-160000 GCA_024036415.1 Prochilodus magdalenae
GAGTGTGGGGCTGTGTTAGCGCTGTGTGTGGTAATAGTGGTGTGGTATTAACGCTGTGGGGTCTCTGTGTTGGTGTGTTCAGTGGCGCTCTGAGTGTGGGGCTGTGTTGATGCGTGGCGCTCTGAGTGTGGGGCTGTGTTAGCGCTGTGTGTGGTATTTGTGGTGTGGTGTGGTATTAACGCTGTGGTGGTCTTTGTGGTGTGGTATTAACGCTGTGGGGTCTCTGTGTTGGTGTGTTTAGTGGCGCTCTGAGTGTGGGGCTGTATTACTGCCGTGTGTGGTCTTTGTGGTGTGGTATTAACGCTGTGGGGTCTCTGTGTTG
Organism: Prochilodus magdalenae; assembly: GCA_024036415.1. Taxonomy (NCBI): domain Eukaryota; kingdom Metazoa; phylum Chordata; class Actinopteri; order Characiformes; family Prochilodontidae; genus Prochilodus; species Prochilodus magdalenae. Next base: position 130,323 of record JAMWET010005474.1, read on the forward strand.
GTGTGTTTAGTGGTGAACTGAGTGTGGGGCTATGTTACTGCTGTGTGTGGTCTTTGTGGTGTGGTATTAACGCTGTGGGGTCTCTGTGTTGGTGTGTTCAGTGGTGATCTGAGTGTGGGGCTGTGTTAGCGCGTGGCGCTCTGTGTGTGGGGCTGTGTTAGCGCGTGGCGCTCTGTGTGTGGGGCTGTGTTGACGCGTGGCGCTCTGAGTGTGGGGCTGTGTTACTGCCGTGTGTGGTCTTTGTGGTGTGGTATTAACGCTGTGGGGTCTCTGTGTTGGTGTGTTTAGTGGTGATCTGAGTGTGGGGCTGTGTTACTGCTGTGTGTGGTCTTTGTGGTGTGGTATTAACGCTGTGGGGTCTCTGTGTTGGTGTGTTTAGTGGCGCTCTGAGTGTGGGGCTGTGTTAGCGACGCGTGGCGCTCTGAGTGTGGGGCTGTGTTGGCGCGTGGCGCTCTTTGTGTGGGGCTGTGTTGACGCGTGGCGCTCTGAGTGTGGGGCTGTGTTGCCGCCGTGTGTGGTCTTTGTGGTGTGGTATTAACGCTGTGGGGGTCTCTGTGTTGGTGTGTTCAGTGGCGCTCTGAGTGTGGGGCTGTGTTGATGCGTGGCGCTCTGAGTGTGGGGCTGTGTTAGCGCTGTGTGTGGTCTTTGTGGTGTGGTATTAACGCTGTGGGGTCTCTGTGTTGGTGTGTTCAGTGGCGCTCTGAGTGTGGGGCTGTGTTAGCGCGTGGCGCTCTGTGTGTGGGGCTGTGTTAGCGCGTGGCGCTCTGTGTGTGGGGCTGTGTTGACGCGTGGCGCTCTGAGTGTGGGGCTGTGTTAGCGCCGTGTGTGGTCTTTGTGGTGTGGTATTAACGCTGTGGGGGTCTCTGTGTTGGTGTGTTCAGTGGCGCTCTGAGTGTGGGGCTGTGTTAGCGCTGTGTGTGATATTTGTGGTGTGGTATTAACGCTGTGGGGGTCTCTGTGTTGGTGTGTTTAGTGGCGCTCTGAGTGTGGGGCTGTGTTAGCGACGCGTGGCGCTCTGAGTGTGGGGCTGTGTTGGCGCGTGGCGCTCTTTGTGTGGGGCTGTGTTGACGCGTGGCGCTCTGAGTGTGGGGCGGTGTTAGCGCCGTGTGTGGTCTTTGTGGTGTGGTATTAACGCTGTGGGGGTCTCTGTGTTGGTGCGTTCAGTGGCGCTCTGAGTGTGGGGCTGTGTTGATGCGTGGCGCTCTGAGTGTGGGGCTGTGTTACTACTGTGTGTGGTCTTTGTGGTGTGGTATTAATGCTGTGGGGTCTCTGTGTTGGTGTGTTTAGTGGCGCTCTGAGTGTGGGGCTGTGTTAGCGACGCGTGGCGCTCTGAGTGTGGGGCTGTGTTAGCGCGTAGCGCTCTGAGTGTGGGGCTGTGTTAGCGCCGTGTGTGGTCTTTGTGGTGTGGTATTAACGCTGTGGGGTCTCTGTGTTGGTGTGTTTAGTCGTGATCTGAGTGTGTGGCTGTGTTACTGCTGTGTGTGGTCTTTGTGGTGTGGTAATAACGCTGTGGGGTCTCTGTGTTGGTGTGTTTAGTGGTGATCTGAGTGTGGGGCTGTGTTAGCGCCGTGTGTGGTCTTTGTGGTGTGGTATTAATGCTGTGGGGTCTCTGTGTTGGTGTTCAGTGGCGCTCTGAGTGTGGGGCTGTGTTACTGCTGTGTGTGGTATTTGTGTTGTGGTATTAACGCTGTGGGGTCTCTGTGTTGGTGTGTTTAGTGGTGATCTGGGTGTGGGGCTGTGTTAGCGCCGTGTGTGGTCTTTGTGGTGTGGTATTAACGCTGTGGGGTCTCTGTGTTGGTGTGTTTAATGGCGCTCTGATTGTTGGGCTGTGTTACTGCTGTGTGTGGTCTTTGTGGTGTGGTATTAACGCTGTGGGGTCTCTGTGTTGGTGTGTTTAGTGGCGCTCTGAGTGTGGGGCTGTGTTAGCGCCATGTGTGGTCTTTGTGGTGTGGTATTAACGCTGTGGGGTCTCTGTGTTGGTGTGTTTAGTGGTGATCTGAGTGTGGGGCTGTGTTACTGCTGTGTGTGGTCTTTGTGGTGTGGTATTAACGCTGTGGGGTCTCTGTGTTGGTGTGTTCAGTGGTGATCTGAGTGTGGGGCTGTGTTGACGCGTGGCGCTCTGAGTGTGGGGCTGTGTTAGCGCCATGTGTGGTCTTTGTGGTGTGGTATTAACGCTGTGGGGTCTCTGTGTTGGTGTGTTCAGTGGCGCTCTGAGTGTGGGGCTGTGTTGATGCGTGGCGCTCTGAGTGTGGGGCTGTGTTAGCGTTGTATGTGGTATTTGTGGTGTGGTATTAACGCTGTGGGGTCTCTGTGTTGGTGTGTTCAGTGGCGCTCTGAGTGTGGGGCTGTGTTGATGCGTGGCGCTCTGAGTGTGGGGCTGTGTTAGCGCTGTGTGTGGTATTTGTCGTGTATTAACACTGTGGGGGTCTCTGTGTTGGTGTGTTTAGTGGTGATCTGAGTGTGGGGCTGTGTTAGCGCTGTGTGTGGTATTTGTGGTGTGGTATTAATGCTGTGGGGTCTCTGTGTTGGTGTGTTTAGTGGTGATCTGAGTGTGGGGCTGTGTTGACGCGTGGCGCTCTGAGTGTGGGGCTGTGTTAGCGATGCGTGGCGCTCTGTGTGTGGGGCTGTGTTGGCGCCGTGTGTGGTCTTTGTGGTGTGGTATTAACGCTGTGGGGTCTCTGTGTTGGTGTGTTTAGTGACGCTCTGAGCGTGGGGCTGTGTTACTGCCGTGTGTGGTCTTTGTGGTGTGGTATTAACGCTGTGGGGTCTCTGTGTTGGTGTGTTTAGTGGCGCTCTGAGTGTGGGGCTGTGTTACTGCTGTGTGTGGTATTTGTGGTGTGGTATTAACGCTGTGGGGGTCTCTGTGTTGGTGTGTTTAGTGGCGCTCTGAGTGTGGGGCTGTGTTGGCGCCGTGTGTGGTCTTTGTGGTGTGGTATTAACGCTGTGGGGTCTCTGTGTTGGTGTGTTTAGTGGCGCTCTGAGTGTGGGGCTGTGTTACTGCCGTGTGTGGTCTTTGTGGTGTGGTATTAACGCTGTGGGGTCTCTGTGTTGGTGTGTTTAGTGGTGATCTGAGTGTGGGGCTGTGTTGATGCGTGGCGCTCTGAGTGTGGGGCTGTGTTACTGCTGTGTGTGGTCTTTGTGGTGTGATATTAACGCTGTGGGGTCTCTGTGTTGGTGTGTTCAGTGGCGCTCTGAGTGTGGGGCTGTGTTAGCGTGTGGCGCTCTGTGTGTGGGGCTGTGTTGACGCGTGGCGCTCTGAGTGTGGGGCTGTGTTAGCGCCGTGTGTGGTCTTTGTGGTGTGGTATTAACGCTGTGGGGGTCTCTGTGTTGGTGTGTTCAGTGGCGCTCTGAGTGTGGGGCTGTGTTAGCGCTGTGTGTGATATTTGTGGTGTGGTATTAACGCTGTGGGGGTCTCTGTGTTGGTGTGTTTAGTGGCGCTCTGAGTGTGGGGCTGTGTTAGCGACGCGTGGCGCTCTGAGTGTTGGGCTGTGTTGGCGCGTGGCGCTCTTTGTGTGGGGCTGTGTTGACGCGTGGCGCTCTAAATGTGTGGCTGTGTTTCTGCTGTGTGTGGTCTTTGTGGTGTGGTATTAACGCTGTGGGGGTCTCTGTGTTGGTGTGTTCAGTGGCGCTCTGGGTGTGGGGCTGTGTTGATGCGTGGCGCTCTGAGTGTGGGGCTGTGTTACTGCTGTGTGTGGTCTTTGTGGTGTGGTATTAACGCTGTGGGGTCTCTGTGTTGGTGTGTTCAGTGGCGCTCTGAGTGTGGGGCTGTGTTAGCGCGTGGCGCTCTGTGTGTGGGGCTGTGTTGACGCGTGGCGCTCTGAGTGTGGGGCTGTGTTAGCGCCGTGTGTGGTCTTTGTGGTGTGGTATTAACGCTGTGGGGGTCTCTGTGTTGGTGTGTTCAGTGGCGCTCTGAGTGTGGGGCTGTGTTAGCGCTGTGTGTGATATTTGTGGTGTGGTATTAACGCTGTGGGGGTCTCTGTGTTGGTGTGTTTAGTGGCGCTCTGAGTGTGGGGCTGTGTTAGCGACGCGTGGCGCTCTGAGTGTGGGGCTGTGTTAGCGATGCGTGGCGCTCTGAGTGTGGGGCTGTGTTGGCGCGTGGCGCTCTTTGTGTGGGGCTGTGTTGACGCGTGGCGCTCTGAGTGTGGGGCTGTGTTAGCGATGCGTAGCGCTCTGAGTGTGGGGCTGTGTTGACGCGCGGCGCTCTGAGTGTGGGGCTGTGTTAGCGCCGTGTGTGGTCTTTGTGGTGTGGTATTAACGCTGTGGGGGTCTCTGTGTTGGTGTGTTTAGTGGTGATCTGAGTGTGGGGCTGTGTTAGCGCGTAGCGCTCCGAGTGTGGGGCTGTGTTAGCGATGCGTGGCGCTCTGAGTGTGGGGCTGTGTTAGCGCGTGGCGCTCTGTGTGTGGGACTGTGTTACTGCTGTGTGTGGTCTTTGTGGTGTGGTATTAACGCTGTGGGGTCTCTGTGTTGGTGTGTTTAGTGGCGCTCTGAGTGTGGGGCTGTGTTGACGCGTGGCGCTCTGAGTGTGGGGCTGTGTTAGCGATGCGTGGCGCTCTGAGTGTGGGGCTGTGTTAGCGCGTGGCGCTCTGTGTGTGGGACTGTGTTACTGCTGTGTGTGGTCTTTGTGGTGTGGTATTAACGCTGTGGGGTCTCTGTGTTAGTGTGTTCAGTGGCGCTCTGAGTGTGGGGCTGTGTTAGCGCGTGGCGCTCTGTGTGTGGGGCTGTGTTGACGCATGGCGCTCTGAGTGTGGGGCTGTGTTAGCGCCGTGTGTGGTCTTTGTGGTGTGGTATTAACGCTGTGGGGGTCTCTGTGTTGGTGTGTTCAGTGGCGCTCTGAGTGTGGGGCTGTGTTAGCGACGCGTGGCGCTCTGAGTGTGGGGCTGTGTTAGCGATGCGTGGCGCTCTGAATGTGGGGCTGTGTTGACGCGTGGCGCTCTGAGTGTGGGGCTGTGTTAGCGCTGTGTGTGGTATGTGTGGTGTGGTATTAACACTGTGGGGTCTCTGTGTTGGTGTGTTTAGTGGCGCTCTGAGTGTGGGGCTGTGTTGACGCGTGGCGCTCTGAGTGTGGGGCTGTGTTGACGCGTGGCGCTCTGAGTGTGGGGCTGTGTTGACGCGTGGCGCTCTGAGTGTGGGGCTGTGTTAGCGCTGTGTGTGGTCTTTGTGGTGTGGTATTAACGCTGCGGGGTCTCTGTGTTGGTGTGTTTAGTGGCGCTCTGAGTGTGGGGCTGTGTTAGCGCTGTGTGTGGTATGTGTGGTGTGGTATTAACGCTGTGGGGTCTCTGTGTTGGTGTGTTCAGTGGCGCTCTGAGTGTGGGGCTGTGTTACTGCCGTGTGTGGTCTTTGTGGTGTGGTATTAACGCTGTGGGGGTCTCTGTGTTGGTGTGTTCAGTGGCGCTCTGAGTGTGGGGCTGTGTTGACGCGTGGTGCTCTGAATGTGGGGCTGTGTTAGCGCTGTGTGTGGTATTTGTGGTGTGGTATTAACGCTGTGGGGTCTCTGTGTTGGTGTGTTTAGTGGCGCTCTGAGTGTGGGGCTGTGTTAGCGATGCGTGGCGCTCTGAATGTGGGGCTGTGTTGATGCGTGGCGCTCTGAGTGTGGGGCTGTGTTAGCGCTGTGTGTGGTATGTGTGGTGTGGTATTAACGCTGTGGGGGTCTCTGTGTTGGTGTGTTGACGCGTGGCGCTCTGAGTGTGGGGCTGTGTTGACGCGTGGCGCTCTGAGTGTGGGGCTGTGTTAGCGATGCGTGGCGCTCTGAGTGTGGGGCTGTGTTAGCGCTGTGTGTGGTATGTGTGGTGTGGTATTAACGCTGTGGGGTCTCTGTGTTGGTGTGTTTAGTGGCGCTCTGAGTGTGGGGCTGTGTTGACGCGTGGCGCTCTGAGTGTGGGGCTGTGTTAGCGATGCGTGGCGCTCTGAGTGTGGGGCTGTGTTAGCGCTGTGTGTGGTATGTGTGGTGTGGTATTAACACTGTGGGGTCTCTTTGTTGGTGTGTTTAGTGGCGCTCTGAGTGTGGGGCTGTGTTGACGCGTGGCGCTCTGAGTGTGGGGCTGTGTTGACGTGTGGCGCTCTGAGTGTGGGGCTGTGTTGACGCGTGGCGCTCTGAGTGTGGGGCTGTGTTGATGTGTGGCGCTCTGAGTGTGGGGCTGTGTTGACGCGTGGCGCTCTGAGTGTGGGGCTGTGTTGACGCGTGGCGCTCTGAGTGTGGGGCTGTGTTGACGCGTGGCGCTCTGAGTGTGGGGCTGTGTTAGCGCTGTGTGTGGTATGTGTGGTGTGGTATTAACGCTGTGGGGTCTCTGTGTTGGTGTGTTTAGTGGTGATCTGAGTGTGGGGCTGTGTTAGCGCTGTGTGTGGTATGTGTGGTGTGGTATTAACGCTGTGGGGTCTCTGTGTTGGTGTGTTTAGTGGCGCTCTGAGTGTGGGGCTGTGTTAGCGATGCGTGGCGCTCTGAGTGTGGGGCTGTGTTGATGCGTGGCGCTCTGAGTGTGGGGCTGTGTTAGCGCTGTGTGTGGTATGTGTGGTGTGGTATTAACGCTGTGTGTGTGGGGGTCGCTGTGTGTTGGTGTTGTTTAGTAGGGTGATCTGAGTGTGGGGCTGTGTTAGCGCTGTGTGTGGTATGTGTGGTGTGGTATTAACGCTGTGGGGTCTCTGTGTTGTTGTGTTTAGTGGCGCTCTGAGTGTGGGGCTGTGTTAGCGATGCGTGGCGCTCTGAGTGTGGGGCTGTGTTGATGCGTGGCGCTCTGAGTGTGGGGCTGTGTTAGCGCTGTGTGTGGTATGTGTGGTGTGGTATTAACGCTGTGGGGTCTCTGTGTTCAGTGGTGATCTGCAGGTGGTTGGTAGCGGTCACTGTGCGTACAGCACTGCTCAGAAGGCCATCGGGAAGGACGACTTCACCCTGATTCCTGAAGGAACTAACGGAGTGGAGGAGCGGATGGCCTTCGTCTGGGACCGAGCCGTGGTAAGATGCGCGTGTGTGGTCAGCTGTGTGTGGTCAGCTGTGTGTGGTCAGCTCTGCGGGGTGGTCTAACCGATGGGCTGTCTTTCAGGCTTTGGGGAAGATGGATGAGAATCAGTTCGTGGCCGTCACGAGCACCAACGCTGCCAAACTGTTCAACCTGTACCCTCGCAAAGGCCGGGTCGCCGCCGGGTCCGACGCAGATATCGTCATCTGGGATCCGGACCGGGTCAGAACCATCACTGCCAAGCTACAGCAGTCTGTAAGAACCTCAGAACCGCCTCACCTTATTACCTCACAGTCTGAGACCGCACTACCCCCTTCCCATGAGGAGAAACACCACACCCTGGCTGAGGGCCTGTGACCCAACGTCTTTAGTTAACTCCACCATAACCCTCACCAGCATCTTCTCATCATCAGGCCCGCTGCCCTCGCCCAACACTCCCGATCCGAATGATCCGCTCATCAGGAGCCTGTTATTGTCCAGCAGGTGCGGTAACAAGAGACGCCCTGTGCTGGACGGAGGGCCTGCAGTGGCAGTGCCAGGGTAAAGGAAGCCTGACTGGGCTCTCCTGTTCACCGTCTCAGAACGTGCGGACGGGAAACAGGAGGCACCCCATCAGACTTTACCGCACTGCGTAATTGGGTAGGCAGTTCTCCAGGTGATGGACTACCCACACACAGGCCACACCTGAGCACACCAGGAAGCCCGGAACCACCTGGCACTGAGGTGCGGGAAGAAGCTGAAGGAGCCCAGCCTGTGTGTGGGTAGTCGAGGAGCCAGACCTACAGTAACGACCTTTCCCTCTCCCTCTCTCTCTCTCTCTCTCTCACCCTCCTCCCTCTCTCTCTCTCTCCCCCTCTCTCTCTCTCTCTCTCTCTCTCTCTCTCTCTCCCTCTCTCTCTCTCTCTCTCCCTCTCCCCCTCTCTCCCCCCTCTCTCTCTCTCTCTCTCTCTCTCCAGGCTCTGGAGTATAATATCTTTGAGGGAATGGAGTGTAGAGGTGTGCCGGTGCTGGTGGTCAGTCAGGGCCGGGTGGTCTATGAGGGTGAAAAGCTGGATGTCCAGCCGGGCACCGGACGCTTCATTCCGAGGAAATCATTCCCTGACCACGCCTACCAGCGCATCAACGCCCGAACCAAGGTCCCTCACCTCAGTCACATGACACCGAAATGGGCTTGCCAACCTCAGGCCTGTGTCACTGGCACAACAAGCATGCCCACCTGAGCACTGTGCCAACAGTGAAACGCATTAGTGTTAGCAGTGATGTTAGTGTCGGTGTTAGTGTTATCAGTTTTAGTTTTATCAGTGTTAGTATTAGCAGTGTTAGTGTCAGTGTCAATGTTAGTTTTATCAGTGGTAATATTAGCAGTGTTAGTATTAGTGTCGGTGTTAGTGTTATCAGTGATAGTTTTATCAGTGTTAATATTAGCAGTGTTAGTGTTATTAGTGTTAGTGTTATCAGTGTTAATATTAGCAGTGTTAGTATTAGCAGTGTTAGTGTTAGTGTCGGTGTTAGTGTTATCAGTGTTAGTGTTATCAGTGTTAGTTTTATCAGTGTTAATATTAGCAGTGTTAGTGTTAGTGTCGGTGTTAGTGTTATCAGTGATAGTAGTGTCAGTGTCATCAGTGATGTTAGTGTCAGTGTTAGTATTAGCAGTGTTAGTGTTCAGTGTTAGGGTTATCAGTGTTAGTATTAGTAGTGTTAGTGTTAGGGTTATCAGTGTTAGTATTAGCAGTGTTAGTGTCAGTGTTAGGGTTATCAGTGTTAGTGTTGTTTTTGTTGGTTTGTGTTACGGGTGATTGTTGTTTGTTTGGGTTGCGGGTGATTGTTGTTTGTTTGGGTTGCGGGTGATTGTTGTTTGTTTGGGTTGCGTGTGATTGTTGTTTGTTTGGGTTGCGTGTGATTGTTGTTGGTTTGTGTTGCGTGTGATTGTTGTTGGTTTGTGTTGCGTGTGATTGTTGTTGGTTTGTGTTGCGGGTGATTGATGTTTGTTTGTGTTGCGGGTGATTGATGTTTGTTTGTGTTGCGGGTGATTGTTGTTGGTTTGTGTTGCGGGTGATTGTTGTTGGTTTGTGTTGCGGGTGATTGTTGTTGGTTTGTGTTGCGGGTGATTGTTGTTGGTTTGTGTTGCGGGTGATTGTTGTTGGTTTGTGTTGCGGGTGATTGATGTTTGTTTGGGTTGTGGGTGATTGTTGTTTGTTTGTGTTGCGTGTGATTGTTGTTTGTTTGTGTTGTGGGTGTTTGTGTTGCGTGTGATTGTTGTTTGTTTGTGTTGCGGGTGATTGTTGTTTGTTTGTGTTGCAGGTGATTGTTGTTGGTTTGTGTTACGGGTGATTGTTGTTGGTTTGTGTTGCGTGTGATTGTTGTTGGTTTGTGTTGCGGGTGATTGTTGTTTGTTTGTGTTGCGGGTGATTGTTGTTGGTTTGTGTTGCGTGTGATTGATGTTTGTTTGTGTTGCGGGTGATTGTTGTTTGTTTGTGTTGCGGGTGATTGTTGTTTGTTTGTGTTGCGGGTGATTGTTGTTTGTTTGTGTTGCGGGTGATTGATGTTTGTTTGGGTTGTGGGTGTCTGTTGTTTGTTTGTGTTGCGTGTGATTGTTGTTTGTTTGTGTTGTGGGTGTTTGTGTTGCGTGTGATTGTTGTTTGTTTGTGTTGCGGGTGATTGTTGTTTGTTTGTGTTGCGGGTGATTGTGTTGCGTGTGATTGTTGTTTGTTTGTGTTGCGTGTGATTGTTGTTTGTTTGTGTTGCAGGTGATTGTTGTTTGTTTGTGTTGCAGGTGATTGTTGTTTGTTTGTGTTGCGGGTGATTGTTGTTTGTTTGTGTTGTGGGTGTTTGTGTTGCTGTTTGGAGTTTGTGTTTTGTTGTTGGTGGTTTGTGTTGTTTGTTTGTTTGGTGTTTGTTGTGGTGCGGGTGATTGTTGTTTGTTTGTGTTGCGTGTGATTGTTGTTTGTGTTGCGTGTGATTGTTGTTTGTTTGTGTTGCGGGTGATTGTTGTTTGTTTGTGTTGCGGGTGATTGTTGTTTGTTTGTGTTGCGGGTGATTGTTGTTTGTTTGTGTTGCGGGTGATTGTTGTTTGTTTGTGTTGCAGGTGATTGTTGTTTGTTTGTGTTGCAGGTGATTGATGTTTGTTTGTGTTGCAGGTGATTGATGTTTGTTTGTGTTGCGTGTGATTGTTGTTTGTTTGTGTTGTGGGTGTTTGTGTTGTGTGTGATTGTTGTTTGTGTTGCGGGTGATTGATGTTTGTTTGTGTTGCAGGTGATTGTTGTTTGTTTGTGTTGCGTGTGATTGATGTTTGTTTGTGTTGCGTGTGATTGTTTGTTTGTAAATATGTAAATATGATGGTTTATGTTGTTTGTTTGTGTTGCAGGTGATTGATGTTTGTTTGTGTTGCGTGTGATTGATGTTTGTTTGTGTTGCGGGTGATTGTTGTTTGTGTTGTGGGTGATTGTTGTTTGTTTGTGTTGCGGGTGATTGTTGTTTGTGTTGCGGGTGATTGTTGTTTGTGTTGCGTGTGATTGATGTTTGTTTGTGTTGCGGGTGATTGTTGTTTGTTTGTGTTGTGGGTGATTGTTGTTTGTTTGTGTTGCGGGTGATTGTTGTTTGTGTTGCGTGTGATTGATGTTTGTTTGTGTTGCGTGTGATTGTTGTTTGTTTGTGTTGCGTGTGATTGTTGTTTGTTTGTGTTGCGTGTGATTGTTGTTTGTTTGTGTTGCGTGTGATTGTTTGTTTGTAAATATGTAAATATGATGGTTTATGTTGTTTGTTTTGTAGGTGACTGGCAGGCAAGCAGTGTCTCGGGGCATGTATGATGGGCCAGTGTATGATGTCCCGCCCACTCCCAAATACATAACCCCTGCCCCGTCTGCCAAAACCTCACCCACCACCCAGCAGCCTGTCCCAATCAGAAACCTGCACCAGTCCAACTTCAGCCTCTCAGGTGAGTCGCTGCCAGGTGTATGTAGCAGGTGTGGCACGCAGCAGCCGAGCGTCTAGACGTTCCTGCTAGAGGAACCTTCTAATCTAGCAGTGATCCGCAGCGCTACATGGCTGGAACGCTTCAGGGTTCTCCGAGTGGTCATGTGTTAACTCTGTAGTGTTGATAAGAAATAAAGAACCCTGAACTTCAGAACTTCCTCCAAAACGGCACGTAGAACCGCAGACGTCGGTTCCGGCGTGCAGCAGGTCGAGTGTAAGGAGCCGGTCCAGCTCCTCGTTAAAGCCGTAAGCTGTAACTGAGCTAAGGTTCTGTGTTCTGCTTTATTGTGTGTTTAGGTGCTCAGGTGGATGATAACGTTCCCCGACGTTCCGGTCATCGGATCGTAGCGCCCCCCGGTGGCCGTTCCAACATCACCAGCCTCGGCTGAGACACGCCCCTCGTCCTGAGGCCGTTTTCTCTTTACCCTACAAACTGTGTACAATCCTCTGCAGCACAATCACTGTGTAGGTCACCGTTGCCATGGGAACGGAGACCACACCCCCTGTCCTTGTGATTTGATGTATGAAGTGTGTATTTATGATCCCAGCGTCGCAGAGAAATCGGCGGCCGCTCGTACTGATGTGTCTCCAAACTGGTGCTCCCTCTAGTGGACAACTGCATGGTTAGCGGTCACACTACAGGACCCTCATCCACCCACCCGTCCTGCTAGTTGTTTGTTTGTTTGTTTGTTTGTTTATTTATTTGATATAAAACTATAGAAGCCCATTTCGTCTCTCAGGTTCTCCCAGCTGACGGGAATGGGCTTCTGTGAAAGCCTCGCTGGCCGTGTGGTCAGAGGAATTCCGCTGTGTTAAGGTGGTGATTAGTGTTAGTGTAAGTGTTGAGCTGCAGCTACACTGCTCTGGTGCGACGGCTCGCTGCACCGCATCTTCGTGCTGGAGGTGAACCTCAGGTCGTGCAGTGTGTGATGAGTCTACTGCGATGGTGCGGCAGAATGTTGAGCTTTATGCAAATGAGTACAGCTGTAATGTGTGTTAGTGTGAGCCTTGCTGTTCTGATTGTCGTGTTGAGTCAGTCTTTGTGTCAGTCTGAAGACCAGACCGGAGGACAGAATCTGATCCTCTCCGATCTCACAGCTTCTCCACACTCAGCTCTGCTGTCTCTCACCGAGGAACCGACCATGCGCCCACAGCGGAACCATAAAGCAGAATAGTGTTAATGACGTGTTAGTGACGCAGGCAGCTCCCGTTACCGCTGTTGGGAACACCTACGCTACAGTCTGATAAACTGGAGGTCCTGAACACCGACTGCGCCCCCTGCTGTCCAGCAGAGCCTCCTCAGTTTCAGATTCCGTTTCCCAAACACTAACACTAACCCACGTTCAGCTCCGGTTTGGGGCTGCTTGGCTGCACCTGGCACAGCGGGTCCTGGATCTGGGTGATCCTGGGCTCTCGTCTGGAGTTACTGGAGAAGGTTAGAAAGGTGGAACTGTGGTTCTGAGGTTGCTCTGACGATGCAGCAGGCGGGAGATCGGACAGGAGGCTAATTTGAGTCAGATCACAAAGACATGTCCCTCATCACAGGAAGTCCCAACACCCACGTGCGGCCTGAGGGGATGTGCTGATGTCTGTCGAGCCGGAGCAGTGATAGTGTGATCACGGTGTTAGTGAAATGTAGTGTTAGTGTGCTGGAAGCTGGAGCTGCACTGCATGACCCCACATTTACATGGTGACGTTCCTCATGAGTTCCTGCTGTTTGTGGTTCTGAGTAGAACCTGATTTGGTGGCCGTGTGGTGAGTTCAGTACCGTTACCGTGTCGTTCAGTAAAACACTGGATGTGTATTACAGTGAAAACATGCACACTTCCTGTTAACCAATCAGCACTTCCTGTTAACCCCTCAGCACTTCCTGTTAACCCCTCAGCACTTCCTGTTAACCCCTCAGCACTTCCTGTTAACCCCTCAGCACTTCCTGTTAACCACGCAGCCTTTCCTGTTAACCACACAGCACTTCCTGTTAACCCCCTAAGCACTTCCTGTTAACCCCTCAGCACTTCCTGTACTGGACTCCTGTTCTTCTACTTTAACCGTATGTGAGATGTGTCACATGGCGCCGCATGTCCAGACCAGCTGTTCCCAACAGTTCCAGGACGTGAATGCTAATGCTAATGCTAATTTTAGTTGTAAAGGATTCACAGTGTGCTGAGGTTTAAATGTTAGTGGTAAAGTGTGAGTGGTAGAGCCAAACCCTCCTTTATGATGAAGTTCTGAGGAACCTTGGGGTTCTAGTAGCATGTTAGTGTCAAGCTGTACGTTCTATCATGTATGTGATCTGGTACGTATCAGTGTTTCTCTCAGTGAAGGGTTCTAATGTAGAGCTGAACCACCAATGTTTAACATTCCTGAAGACTAACCAGAACCTGCTCACACTACCCATCACACTGAGTTATCTAGAACCCCACAACCTGCTTACACCACTACTCATACTTAGTTGGTTATCTAAAACCCCAGAACTTATACTACAACTCACAGTTAGTAATCCAGAACTCTAGAACCTTGGGTAAGGCGTACTAGAGCGAGAACCATCCTGATTGGCCAATTTGAAAAAGACCCCTATGTTTCCGAACAAACAACAATGAAACATGAGTACTCCTACAGAACAAACAGTTCTAATACAACCAACAGGATGGTTCTGCTTTTTAGGTTCTCGAAAAGAATTAGACATTGTTTGGAACACACAGAACACCCTGAGGTCCCCCACTGATAAATGAGAACTCAAAAAAATGTAAAAGATGAAGTACACTTCCGGTTCCTCAGAGATCCTTTCAGAACTTTTTAAAGAACCACATTTGTGCATTCTGTGTTGGAGGGACAAATTACGCCCCACGTCATTAAACGTTCTAAAAGGTTTTTGGTTCCTGGACACAATTTTTTAGCAACTGACAAACAATCTACGTTGATCTAGAACATAATTTGCTTGATATTCAGTTTTACCTCAGAATAATTTAATGAAGATGTATATGTGATAGTGAGTCTAGAACCCCAGTTGTAGAGCTGTGCTGATGTGGCGTGTGGTTCTGTAAATGGTGGTGTTGATGTTCTGCACTGATCTGATAATAAAACATCATTAAAGTGGTTTGATATCAGTCTCATGTACACACAATGATCCCACCACACAATGATCCCACCACACAATGATCTCAGCAGACAATGAACCCACCACACAATGATCCCACCACACAATGATCCCACCACACAATGATCTCAGCAGACAATGATCTCAGCAGACAATGATCCCACCACACAATGATCCCACCACACAATGATCCCACCACACAATGATCTCAGCAGACAATGAACCCACCAGACAATGATCCCACCACACAATGATCCCACCACACAATGATCCCAGCACCAAATGATCCCACCAGACAATGACCCCAGCAGACAATGATCCCACCAGACAATGATCCCACCAGACAATGAACCCAGCAGACAATGACCCCAGCAGACACCGTCCACCACCACATGTACACCCTCTATCCAAAGACTCTAGGCCAGCTCAGGTCAGGTTCCTCCTGAGGGGTTTTACCAGCTCCAGGGTTCTTTAGCAAGGCTGCAGTTAAACAAGGCTCATCAGCACAGCACCTGTCTGCACAGCCAGCCCGTACATACACCAGACTGTTAGCATAGCAGGCTAGCATAGATAGTTTAACAGCTAGGATCCAGTCATCTCAGTTAAATCCATATTCACCAGTTCACCAAGATCAGCATCCCCAAAAGCACCTACCCCACAGGTTCCTCAGGAGACGAGCTACGGGCTCTGGAAAGAACCAGCCTCGAGCACATGTTCCAAACTCTCTAGCTCCTCCCCACGACGTCCTACCATACTCACTAGCACGGGTAGAGACAGGACCCAGTTTCTGCTGGTGACCCCTAGAGGACCCCAAAGGAACACCACCACCCTCAAAACATCACCCTACAGAACATCAACCTGTAGAACACAATCACCCTACAGAGATCACCCTACAGAACATCAACCTGTAGAACACCATCACCCTACAGAACATCACCCTACAGAACATCAACCTGTAGAACACAATCACCCTACAGAACATCATCACCCTACAGAACATCAACCTGTAGAACACCATCACCCTCCAAAACACCATCACCCTACAGAACATCAACCTGCAGAACACCATCACCCTACAGAACATCAACCTGTAGAACACCATCACCCTCCAAAACACCATCACCCTACAGAACATCACCCTACAGAACATCAACCTGTAGAACACCATCACCCTACAGAACATCACCCTACAGAACATCAACCTGTAGAACACCATCACCCTACAGAACATCACCCTACAGAACATCAACCTGTAGAACACAATCACCCTACAGAGATCACCCTACAGAACATCAACCTGTAGAACACCATCACCCTACAGAACATCACCCTACAGAACATCAACCTGTAGAACACCATCACCCTCAGAAAATCACCCTACAGAACATCAACCTGTAGAACACCATCACCCTATAGAACATCAACCTGTAGAACACCATCACCCTATAGAACATCAACCTGTAGAACGCCATCACCCTATAGAACATCAACCTGTAGAACACCATCACCCTATAGAACATCAACCTGTAAAACACCATCACCCTATAGAACATCAACCTGTAGAACACCATCACCCTATAGAACATCAACCTGTAGAACACCATCACCCTACAGAAGATCACCCTACAGAACATCAACCTGTAGAACACCACCACCCTACAGAAGATCACCCTACAGAACATCAACCTGTAGAACGCCATCACCCTCCAAAACACCATCACCCTACAGAACATCACCCTACAGAACATCAACCTGTAGAACACCATCACCCTACAGAACATCACCCTACAGAACATCAACCTGTAGAACACCATCACCCTACAGAACATCAACCTGTAGAACACCATCACCCTACAGAAGATCACCCTACAGAACATCAACCTGTAGAACACCATCACCCTACAGAAGATCATCCTACAGAACATCAACCTGTAGAACACCATCACCCTACAGAACATCACCCTACAGAACATCAACCTGTAGAACACCATCACCCTCAGAAAATCACCCTACAGAACATCAACCTGTAGAACGCCATCACCCTCCAAAACACCATCACCCTACAGAACATCACCCTGTAGAATACCATCAACCTACAGAACACCATCACCCTACAGAACATCACCCTACAGAACATCAACCTGTAGAACACCACCACCCTCCAAACCACCATCACCCTACAGAAGATCATCCTACAGAACATCAACCTGTAGAACACCACCACCCTCAGAAAATCACCCTACAGAACATCAACCTGTAGAACACCATCACCCTACAGAAGATCATCCTACAGAACATCAACCTGTAGAACACCATCACCCTACAGAACATCACCCTACAGAACATCAACCTGTAGAACGCCATCACCCTCCAAAACACCATCACCCTACAGAAGATCATCCTACAGAACATCAACCTGTAGAACACCATCACCCTACAGAACATCACCCTACAGAACATCAACCTGTAGAACGCCATCACCCTCCAAAACACCATCAACCTACAGAACATCACCCTACAGAACATCAACCTGTAGAACACCATCACCCTCCAAAACACCATCACCCTACAGAACATCACCCTACAGAACATCAACCTGTAGAACACCATCACCCCACAGAACATCACCCTACAGAACATCAACCTGTAGAACACCATCACCCTACAGAACACCATCACCCTACAGAACATCACCCTACAGAACATCACCCTACAGAACATCACCCTACAGAACATCAACCTGTAGAACACCATCACCCTACAGAAGATCACCCTACAGAACATCAACCTGTAGAACACCATCACCCTCCAAAACACCATCACCCTACAGAACATCAACCTGTAGAACACCATCACCCTACAGAACATCAACCTGTAGAACACCATCACCCTACAGAACATCACCCTACAGAACATCACCCTACAGAACATCATCACCATACAGAACACCATCACCCTACAGAACATCAACCTGTAGAACATCATCACCATACAGAACACCATCACCCTGTAGAACATCAGCCTGCAGATCATCAACCTGCAGAACACCATCAACCTGTAGAACACCATCACCCTGTAGAACATCAACCTCCAGATCATTAACCTGCACAACACCATCACCCTACAGAACATCAACCTGCAGAACACCATCACCCTCAAGAACACCATCAACCTACATAACATCAACCTGTAGATCATCATAACCCACCAGAACACCATCAACCTGCAGAACTCCAACCTCCAGATCATCAACCTGCAGAACACCATCACCCTACAGAACACCATCACCCTACAGTAAACCATCACCCTGTAGAACATCAGCCTGCAGAACATCAGCCTGTAGAACACCATCACCCTCCAAAACACCATCACCCTACAGAACATCAACCTGTAGAACACCATCACCCTACAGAACATCACCCTACAGAACATCAACCTGTAGAACACCATCACCCTACAGAAGATCACCCTACAGAACATCAACCTGTAGAACACCATCACCCTACAGAAGATCACCCTACAGAACATCAACCTGTAGAACACCATCACCCTACAGAAGATCACCCTACAGAACATCACCCTACAGAACATCAACCTGTAGAACACCATCACCCTACAGAAGATCACCCTACAGAACATCACCCTACAGAACATCAACCTGTAGAACACCATCACCCTCAGAAAATCACCCTACAGAACATCAACCTGTAGAACACCATCACCCTACAGATCACCCTACAGAACATCAACCTGTAGAACACCATCACCCTACAGAAGATCACCCTACAGAACATCACCCTACAGAACATCAACCTGTAGAACACCATCACCCTCAGAAAATCACCCTACAGAACATCAACCTGTAGAACACCATCACCCTACAGATCACCCTACAGAACATCAACCTGTAGAACGCCATCACCCTACAGAAGATCACCCTACAGAACATCAACCTGTAGAACACCATCACCCTCCAAAACACCATCACCCTACAGAACATCACCCTACAGAACATCAACCTGTAGAACACCACCACCCTACAGAAGATCACCCTACAGAACATCAACCTGTAGAACACCATCAACCTGTAGAACACCATCACCCTGTAGAACATCAACCTCCAGATCATTAACCTGCACAACACCATCACCCTACAGAACATCAACCTGCAGAACACCATCACCCTACAGAACATCAACCTGTAGAACACCATCACCCTTCAGAACACCATCACCCTCTAGAACATCACCCTACAGAACATCAACCTGTAGAACACCATCACCCTTCAGAACACTATCACCCTGTAGAACATCACCCTACAGAACATCAACCTGTAGAACACCATCACCCTGTAGAATATCAACCTGCAGATCATTAACCTGCAGAACACCATCACCCTGTAGAACATCACCCTGTAGAACATCACCCTCCAGAACACCATCACCCTCCAGATAATCACCCTGCAGAACACCATCAACCTGTAGAACATCAACCTCCAGATCATTAACTTGCACAACACCATCACCCTGCAGAACACCATCACCCTGCAGAACACCATCACCCTGCAGAGCAATATCACCCTGCTGCTGAACACCATCACCCTCCTGCAGAACACCATCACCCTGCAGAACACCACCCATCACCCAGCAGAACACCATCACCCTGCAGAACATCAACCTGTAGAACACCATCACCCTTCAGAACACCATCACCCTGTAGAACATCAACCTGCAGATCACTGACCTGCAGAACACCATCACCCTGTAGAACATCAACCTGCAGATCATTAACCTGCAGAACACCATCACCCTACAAAACACCATCACCCTGTAGAACATCAACCTGCAGATCATTAACCTGCAGAACATCATCACCCTACAGAACATCAACCTGTAGAACACCATCACCCTGTAGAACATCAACCTGCAGATCATTAACTTGCACAACACCATCACCCTACAGAACATCAACCTGCAGAACACCATCACCCTCCAGAACACCATCGACCTGCAGAACTTCAACCTCTAGATCATCAACCTGCAGAACACCATGACCCTGGAGAACATCAACCTGCAGATCATCACCCTACTAACCACCATCAACCTGCAGAACATCAACCTCCAGATCATCAATCTGCAGAACACCATCACCCTACAGAACATCAACCTGTAGAACACTATCACCCTTCAGAACACCATCACCCTGTAGAACATCAGCCTGTAGAATTCCATCACCCTACAGAACACCATCACCCTGTAGAACATCAGCCTGCAGAACATCAGCCTGTAGAATTCCATCACCCTACAAAACACCATCACCCTGTAGAACATCGACCTGCAGAACTTCCTCCAGATCATCACCCCGTATAACACCATCACCCTGTAGAACACCAACCTCCAGATCATCACCCCGTATAACACCATCACCCTGTAGAACACCAACCTCCAGATCATCACCCCGTATAACACCATCACCCTGTAGAACACCAACCTCCAGATCATCACCCCGTATAACACCATCACCCTGTAGAACACCAACCTCCAGATCATCACCCCGTATAACACCATCACCCTGTAGAACACCAACCTCCAGATTCTCACCCTGCAGAACACCATCCTCCAGATCATCACCCTGTATAACACCATCACCCTGTAGAACACCAACCTCCAGATCATCACCCCGTATAACACCATCACCCTGATTGATTGGTAGATTGATTGGTAGACTTTGTGCTGAATGTAAACAGCTGCTGGATCTGTTGTGGCTGCTCTCTTCTACCTTAGCACTAGGGGGCGCTTATAGAACATCTCTACTTCACTGCACCCCATGTTGACCCTGACCAGTGCACCACACTGACCCTGAACACTGACCCTGACCAGCTCACCACGCTGAGCCTGAACACTGACCCTGACCAGCTCACCACGCTGAGCCTGACCAGCGCACCACACTGGCCCTGAACACTGACCCTGACCAGCGCATCACACTGACCCTGAACACTGACCCTGACCAGCTCACCACACTGACCCTGAACACTGACCAGCTCACTACGCTGAGCCTGACCAGCGCACCACACTGGCCCTGAACACTGACCCTGACCAGCGCATCACACTGACCCTGAACACTGACCCTGACCAGCGCACCACACTGACCCTGAACACTGACCCTGACCAGCACACCACACTGACCCTGAACACTGACCCTGACCAGCGCACCACACTGACCCTGAACACTGACCCTGACCAGCTCACCACACTGACCCTGAACACTGACCCTGACCAGCGCACCACACTGACCCTGAACACTGACCCTGACCATCACCCTGTAGAACACCATCACCCTGATTGATTGATTGATTGATTGATTGGTAGACTTTGTGCTGAATGTGAACAGCTGCTGGATCTGTTGTGGCTGCTCTCTTCTACCTTAGCACTAGGGGGCGCTTATAGAACATCTCTACTTCACTGCACCCCATGTTGACCCTGAACACTGACCTGACCAGCTCACCACAGTGACCCTGAACACTGACCCTGTCCAGCACACCACGCTGAGCCTGACCAGCGCACCACACTGACCCTGAACACTGACCCTGAACCCTGAACAGCGCACCACACTGACCCTGAACACTGACCCTGAACAGCGCACCACGGTGACCCTGAACACTGACCCTGAACCCTGAACAGCGCACCACGGTGACCCTGAACACTGACCCTGAACCCTGAACAGTGCACCACAGTGACTCTGACCAGCGCGACTCGAGTAAGCGCTTCACACTGACCCTGAACACTGACCCTGAACCCTGAACAGCGCACCACAGTGACCCTGAACACTGACCCTAAAGTTGCGCACCATGTGTGGGGTGACCCTGAGTCTGAAGTTCAAACCCTGACCGCCAGCGCACCACGGTGACCCTGAACACTGACCCTGAACCCTGAACAGTGCACCACAGTGACTCTGACCAGCGCGACTCGAGTAAGCGCTTCACACAAACGTAAACAGAAACAAACGGAGCGTCTGATTTGGAGGACTTTATTTTATTATTATTATTTAAACAGTAGAAAAATAAAAGTTGATCTTTCCGGTGTGTGGGCTGAACCTGAGTCAGAAGTTCAAACACACACCGCCATTACAACACTTCAAATACACCTTCATAAATAACACTGAGATCCATAAATACATAAATACTGAGATAAATAGGCTGCTGTGAAGAAAAGACCACCAGCTCCAGAACCACTCTGGAGGACCCTCCAAGAGAACTTCAAGTAATGACGCTGGACGAGTGGGGAGGAGGGGCTGACCTCAAGGTGACCTACTGGAATAGAAACAGAATCAAATTAATAACTTCAATAGATAAACACAACCTCCTCACCTACAGGCCTCTTACTCAGGATCCAGTATGAGTTACTCAGGATCCAGTATGGGTTACTCAGGATCCATTATGAGTTATTTAGGATCCAGTATGAATTTTTCAGGATCCAGTATGAGTTACTCAGGATCCAGTATGAGTTATTCAGGATCCAGTATGAATTTTTCAGGATCCAGTATGAGTTATTTACGATCCAGTATGAGTTACTCAGGATCCAGTATGAGTTATTCAGGATCTGTTATGAGTTACTCATGATCCAGTATGAGTTACTTAGGATCCAGTATGAGTTACTCAGGATCCAGTATGAGTTATTCAGAATCCAGTATGAGTTACTCAGGATCCAGTATGAGTTATTCAGAATCCAGTATGAGTTACTCAGGATCCAGTATGAGTTATTCAGAATCCAGTATGAGTTATTCAGGATCCAGTATGAGTTACTCAGGATCCAGTATGAGTTACTCAGGATCCAGTACGAGTTACTCAGGATCCAGTATGAGTTACAGTAGATACTGAACTGTGTACTCACTTAGCCATGATCTTCTCAATGACCTTCATGACCCATGGAGCTGTAGTGTCCAGGCAGATCTCCTGACCGGTGTTCTTCAGCTTCGCTCTGAGGATCAAACACACAGGAGGACAAACATCACACTCCAGACCCTTTACACTCTGCAGCTGAATAATAATAGTAATAATAATAATAATAATAATAATAATAATAATAATAATAGTAATAATAATAATAGTAATAATAATAATAGTATTAATAATAATAGAAATCTGAGGACTCACATGATCTCCGTCTCTTTGCAGTGGGGGTTCGGGGGAAAGAGTTCCACGCTCTCTATCAGTTTACCGATTCGCCTGCTCTCGGTTCCACTGCAGCGGCACCGCGGTTCCACACCCAGGCCACGCAGACTTATACCTGTAACACCAGCCAATCAGCTTCATCAATCACTTCCTCACCACCAGAAAGCTCTACACACATGTACTGTCATGTGGCCTTCGGGTGTTGCAGGTGCTCCAGTAAGGAGTGTCTTAGGCAGTGTCTTACCTTCAGTCAGAGCGAAGGCGGCCAGAAGTACACAAGACACCCACAAGATCCTGCAGTCCATGCTGATACAGACTCTTCAGACACTGGAGACGGTGGAGAAGGAGGAGAAGGAGGAGATGGAGGAGATACAGTGAAGACTCTGCTCTGTGTGGAGTTCCAGCTGCTCCTGTTCGCGCTGTTGGAGCTGTGTGCTGCTCCTGGCTGCAGTGGTGGAGTTGTGAGCTCCTTACAGGAGGCGGCCCTTTTTAAATGCTTCAGCCTCTGGCTCTGAGTCAGGCGGAGTTTCGCAATTCCGCTCTGGGAAACTCTGAGCTGACCTCAGATCCTTCAGTCAGGATTAAGCTGGACTTTTAGAAAGTGACTGAGATCAGCGGGAATTTCATTATCGCATACTTCCTGCTTCTGCTTCCTCTTTATAGTATTCAGCTCCTGCATCACTGAACCAGCAGCCCCTCCAGACAGCCATCGACCCCGGGAGCTCCGTACTGGGGGCCACGTCTCCGAACTCTGAGGGTCCATACCTCAGGCCCCTCACCCGCACACGTGCAGAACCGGCCTGAGGAAGCTGCAGGGCTCAGAGCTTTGGAGAAACAGGAAGTGGAGGCTCAGTAACCTCAGCCAAGCATGTGTGGCATGTGTGCGGAGAGGGGGGGCTACTGAACACTGCGTGACTGCAGGTTAATGATTGATTAGAATGAGGAAGTAGAACCGATCGTTATCAGAGCAGGTGAGATTAGAATCCGCTGTGGATCCTCCCGCCTGAGGGGCTGGGTCCAGCCCCGGACGCAGCCCTGTTAGCTGAACACGCAGCTGGAGCTGGTTATAATAATCTGAACCTGCACAGAGTAGTGATCAGCAGGACCAGCGTCATCAGACAGAACCGAGCTCATGGTCACACTCCCGCTCATATCTACCCGCTTACATTTACCTCACATATTAAAGTTCATCTGCAGAAATACACTTCCACCAATATCCTCAATAAAGCTTTTAATCTATAACTCATTTCTCATTAACAATTAATATCTAATAACATTCATATCTAATAACATTCATATCTAATAACATTCATATCTAATAACGCTAATATCTAATAACATTCATATCTAATAACATTCATATCTAATAACATTCATATCTAATAACATTCATATCTAATAACGTTAATATCTAATAACATTAATATCTAATAACATTCATATCTAATAAAGCTAATATCTAATCACATTCATATCTAATAACGCTAATATCTAATAACATTCATATCTAATAACATTAATATCTAATAACATTCATATCTAATAACGCTAATATCTAATAACATTCATATCTAATAACATTCATATCTAATAACATTCAGATCTAATAAAGCTAATATCTAATCACATTAATATCTAATAACATTAATATCTAATAACGTTAATATCTAAAATCAAACTCTAATAAAATAAATATCCAGTGCAACGTGTAGAATGAGGTTCTAATGAGATTAATATCTAGAATGAGGTTCTAATGAGATTAATATCTAGAATGAGGTTCTAATGAGATTAATATCTAGAATGAGGTTCTAATGAGATTAATATCTAGAATGAAGTTCTAATGAGATTAATATCTAGAATGAGGTTCTAATGAGATTAATATCTAGAATGAAGTTCTAATGAGATTAATATCCAGAATGAGGTTCTAATGAGATTAATATCTAGAATGAGGTTCTAATGAGATTAATATCTAGAATGAGGTTCTAATGAGATTAATATCTAGAATGAAGTTCTAATGAGATTAATATCCAGAATGACGTTCTAATGAGATTAATATCTAGAATGAGGTTCTAATGAGATTAATATCCAGAATGAAGCTCTAATGAGACTAATATCTAGAATGAGGTTCTAATGAGATTAATATCTAGAATGAGGTTCTAATGAGATTAATATCTACAATGAAGTTCTAATGAGATTAATATCTAGAATGAGGTTCTAATGAGATAGATAATATCGAGACAGATCTTGTGATAAGACGAGTATCTAGAACAGAGATTAGAATATGAACATGGTTCTGAGAGAGAAGTGGAGAGTCCTGAGGAAAGGGGAACTCCCGGTCGGCTGATAGCTGTGTGATTTCTATCACTTCTGTGATAATGTGTGTGGTGTGTGTGTGGTGTGTGGTATGTGTGTTTTCTCTTCCTCTCACACTCTTCTGTATTCTTCTATCTAGGTTTCCTTATCACTTTCACATTATACAATAACACTACCGATCCGACATCAATACCCTTCACTACCGATCCGACATCAATACCCTTCACTACCGATCCGACATCAATACCCTTCACTACCGATCCGACATCAATACCCTTCACTACCGATCCGACATCAATACCCTTCACTACCGATCCGACATCAATACCCTTCACTACCGATCCGACATCAATACCCTTCACTACCGATCAATACCCCTCAATACCGATCAATACCCTTCACTACCGATCAATACCCCTTAATACCAATCAATACCCTTCACTACCGATCAATACCCCTCAATACCGATCAATACCCTTCACTACCGATCAATACCCTTCACTAGCAGTCCGCTATCAATACCCTTCACTCCCAATCAATACCCATCAATACCCTTCACTACCGATCCGACATCAATACCCTTCACTACCGATCCGACATCAATACCCTTCACTAGCAGTCCGCTATCAATACCCTTCACTCCCAATCAATACCTCTCAATACCCATCAATACCCTTCACTACCGATCCGACATCAATACCCTTCACTACCGATCCGACATCAATACCCTTCACTACCGATCAATACCCCTCAATACCGATCTGACATCAATACCCTTCACTACTGATCCAGCTAGTAGAGTGAAGAGTCAGTAGAGTGACGAGTCAGTAGAGTGAGGAGCTTGTAGAGTAAGGAGTCAGTAGAGTGACGAGTCAGCAGAGTGAGGAGTCAGTAGAGTGACGGACAGTCAGTAGAGTGAGGAGCTTGTATAGTGAGGAGTCAGTAGAGTGAGGAGTCAGTAGAGTGAAGAGTCAGTAGAGTGAGGAGTCAGTAGAGCGAACACTCAGGCGAGTGACTGACAGTCAGTAGAGTGAGGAACTTGTAGAGTGAGGAGTCAGTAGACTGAAGAGTCAGTAGAGTGAGGAGTCAGTAGAGTGACGAGTCAGTAGAGTGAGGAGCTTGTAGAGTGAGGAGTCAGTAGAGTGAGGAGCTTGTAGACTAAAGAGTCAGTAGCGTGACGAGTCAGTAGAGTGACGAGTCAGCAGAGTGAGGAGCTTGTAGACTGAAGAGTCAGTAGCGTGATGAGTCAGCAGAGTGAAGAGTCAGTAGAGTGACGAGTCAGTAGAGTGACGAGTCAGTAGAGTGACGAGTCAGCAGAGTGAAGAGTCAGTAGAGTGAGGAGTCAGTAGAGCGAACACTCAGCCGTGTGACAGATGGTCAGTAGAGTGACGAGTCGGTAGAGTGACTAGTCAGTAGAGTGAAGAGTCAGTAGAGTGACGAGTCAGTAGAGTGATGAGTCAGTAGAGTGAAGAGTCAGTAGAGTGAAGAGTCAGTAGAGTGACGAGTCAGTAGAGTGACCTGTCAGCAGAGTGAAGAGTCAGTAGAGTGAGGAGTCAGTAGAGCGAACACTCAGCCGTGTGACAGATGGTCAGTAGAGTGAGGAGCTTGTAGACTGAAGAGCCAGTAGAGTGACGAGTCAGTAGAGTGACGAGTCGGTAGAGTGAAGAGTCAGTAGAGTGACGAGTCAGTAGAGTGACGAGTCGGTAGAGTGACGAGTCGGTAGAGTGACGGACAGTGGAGTGTCCATGTAACGCGGACCAGCGGTGGGTCCTTATCTGTGATCCAGCAGGGCCTGATGTCCTGTTATTAGGATCACAGCTCTGTTAGAGTGGATCCCTGGTGACCACATGGTCGTTAGAGCTGCTGCTGATCTTCACCTGTGGGAATGTTAATCAGTTACAGGTGGAGTAACTTCCCCAGCCGCCCCGTGCTGCGTGCTCCCTCGCTCACATGCTCACACACCTGAGGTCAACCAGAAATTCCCTTCACTGGAATCTGACGCCCCACCCACTGCTGTTCCAGCACAGCCGGACACCGGAGCAGGGGCGCCAGATTGGGCAGAATCCTCCATGTAGCCCATTCAGGATTTTAATGCGACACAGGCGTTCCCAAAATCCGGAATACCCACGACCACAAGAGGGCCTGATCGGTAACTCGGGAGGATTAATAATAATAATAATAATAATAATATATTAGGTGTAATATTCTAATATCCTGCCCTTATTAAGAGACCGGTCTGACCGTGTGATGAACTGAGTAGCCGTTAATATCCAACATTCCTGCTACCGCACCCTGGGGGTTTACTTTGTGAGGGCGCACACATACACACTTCCTTCCAGGAAACACACAACACTAGGTCTTACACTGCTGACGTTACCTGCAGCTCCACAGAGGATCCGGTTCCAAGGAGAACCTCCCTCAGAGCACGAGGAAGAACCTCGAGAGAACCCTCAGAAGAAGAACCCATCTTCCTGAGGCTACAGCAGAGAGCAGGACCAGCACAGTGCCATTAACAGATCAGAGGGTCCTGTTCTATTCAGGACTGGATACAGAACTACCCAGAACCCAGAAGAACATGTACACACGTACACGGTAGAACCCATGTTCCAGGTACGTGTGCGGTACAGATATCACACCCACACCCACAGCTGGGCATTTCAGACACACAGCGCTCATATTACCGGCTCTGCTGGCTGCGGGCTCCCAGTGTGGACTCGCCCATTCTCAGGCCGGGAATGCGTCTCTGGATCAGCGCCGGGTGGGGTCGTGCCCCGCCGTGTCACAGTGGCTGGTGGAGAATAATAGACTTACTGATCCCACCTCCATAACCTCCGTCACTCCATAACCTCCGTCACTCCATAACCTCCGTCACTCCATAACCTCCGTCACTCCATAACCGAGCACAGCGGAACCCCACAGCTCATTTACACTGTCACTAACACTGCACATGAACACACACGCATATACGCACACCACACACACCACACACACATACCCTCACACTACACACACCACATACACACACGCATATACACACACTACACACAGCACACACACTCACTACACACACACACGCATATACACACACACACTCACTCACACACACACACACGCATATACGCACACCACACACACCCTCACACTACACACACCACACACACACACGCATATACACACACATACCACACACACGCATATACACACTCACACTCACACACACGGATATACGCACACTACACACACCACACACACACACACCACACACTCACTACACACACACACGCATACACTCACACACACACACACACACACACACTCACTACACACACGCATATACACACACCACACACATACCCTCACACTACACACACCACACACACACACGCATATACACACACATACCACACACACGCATATACACACTCACACTCACACACACGGATATACGCACACTACACACACCACACACACACACACCACACACTCACTACACACACACACGCATACACTCACACACACACACACACACACACACACACTCACTACACACACGCATATACACACACCACACACATACCCTCACACTACACACACCACACACACACACACCACACACTCACTACACACACACACGCATACACTCACACACACACACACACACACACACTCACTACACACACGCATATACACACACCACACACACATACCCTCACACTACACACACCACATACACACACGCATATACACACACATACCACACACACGCATATACACACACATGCATATACACACACATACCACACACGCATATACACACACATACCACACACACGCATATACGCACACCACACACACACACAAATACCCTCACACTACACACACCACACACACACACACATACACACCACACACACACACACTCACACTACACACACACACACACACGCATATACACACTCACACTCACTCACACACACACACACACC
Source organism: Prochilodus magdalenae (assembly GCA_024036415.1). NCBI lineage: Eukaryota > Metazoa > Chordata > Actinopteri > Characiformes > Prochilodontidae > Prochilodus > Prochilodus magdalenae. The sequence continues at coordinate 158,811 of JAMWET010005474.1, forward strand.
ACACACTCACTATACACACACACTCATATACACACACACACACACACAGCGCACACACACACCACACACTCACTCACACACACACACCACACACTCACGGATATACGCACACTACACACACCACACACACACACGCATATAGGCACACTACACACACCACACACACACACACACACTACACACACATACACACACTACACACTCACACACATACACACCACACACACACTACAAACACTACACACACACATACACACACTCACACACATACACACCACACACACACTACAAACACTACACACACACTCACACACACACTCACACACTATACACACGCATATACACACACTACACACACATACACTCACAGATATACACTCACACACACACATATACACACACTACACACACACGCGCACAGTCATGATCACAGTCAGAACCACTATCCAAATCAATCAGCCACAGTCACAGTCACAGTCAGAATAATTATCTAACCAATCATTCATAATCACAGTCACAGTTACAGTCAGAATTACTATTCAAATTAGTCAGTCATAGTCACAGTCACAGTCAGAATCACAGTCAGAATAATTATCTAACCAATCGTTCATAATCACAGTCAGAACCCCTGTCCAAATCAGTCAGTCACAGTCTCAGTCAGAATCACAGTCAGAATAATTATCTAACCAATCGTTCATAATCAGTCAGAATCACAGTCAATAAGTCATGATCACAGTCAGAATCACTAACCAAATCAATCAGCCACAGTCACAGTTACAGTCAGAATTACTATTCAAATCAGTCAGTCGTAGTCACAGTCACAGTCATGATCACAGTCAGAATCAATCAGAACCACTATCCAAATTAATCAGTCATGATCACAGTCAGAATCAATCAGAACCACTATCCAAATTAATCAGTCATGATCACAGTCAGAATCACTGTCGAAATCAGTCAGTCATAGTCACAGTCAGAATCACAGACACAGTCCGAATCACCATCCAAATCAATAAGTGATAATCACTATCCAAATCAGAGTCTGTATATGTTAGCAGAGCTCTGACCCGGCAGACTGTCACTGTAATGTAGATCTGGCTGCAGCCTGGACTGAGATAAACAACAAGATATAATTACTAACTAATACAGACTAAACACCAGAACATTCAGAACGTTCAGTAGTGCAGAAGACT
>JAMWET010005474.1:165000-197218 GCA_024036415.1 Prochilodus magdalenae
CATTTAGTCTCTCAGTCAGTCTCTCATTCAATCCGTCTCTCAGTCAGTGAGCGTTGATCAGTCAGTCTCTAAGTCAGTCAGTGAGCATCAGTCAGTTACTCTCATTCAGTCTCTCAGTCAGTGAGCATCAGTCAGTCAGTCTCTCATTCAGTGAGCATCAGTCAGTCAGTCTCTCAGTCAGTGAGCATCAGTCAATCAGTCTCTCATTCAGTCTCTGTCAGTCAGTCTCTCAGTCAGTTAGCATCAGTTAGTCAGTCAGTCTCATTCAGTCTCTCAGTCAGTCTCAGCCAGTCAGTTTGTCATTAAGTCAGTCAGTCAGGCAGTCTCTCAGTCAGTGAGCTTCAGTCAGTTAGTCTCTCATTCAGTCTCTCAGTCAGTTAGCATCAGTCAGTCTCTCGTTCATTCTCTTAGTCAGTTAGTCTCTCATTCAGTCTCAGTCAGTCCGTCTCTCAGTCAGTGAGCATCAGTCAGTCAGTGAGCATCAGTCAGTCAGCCTCTCATTCAGTCTCTCATTCAGTGAGCATCAGTCAGTCAGTCTCTCAGTCAGTGAGCATCAGTCAGTCTCTCGTTCATTCTCTTAGTCAGTTAGTCTCTCAGTCAGTGAGCATCAGTCAGTCAGCCTCTCATTCAGTCTCTCAGTCAGTGAGCATCAGTCAGTCAGTCTCTCATTCAGTGAGCATCAGTCAGTCAGTCTCTCAGTCAGTGAGCATCAGTCAGTCAGTCTCTCAGTCAGTGAGCATCAGTCAGTCAGTCTCTCAAACAGTCTCTCAGTCTCAGTCAGTCAGTTTTTCATTAAGTCAGTCTCTCAGTCAGTCTCTCATTCAATCCGTCTCTCAGTCAGTGAGCGTTGATCAGTCAGTCTCTAAGTCAGTCAGTGAGCATAAGTCAGTTACTCTCATTCAGTCTCTCAGTCAGTGAGCATCAGTCAGTCAGTCTCTCATTCAGTGAGCATCAGTCAGTCAGTCTCTCAGTCAGTGAGCATCAGTCAGTCGGGCTCTCAGTCAGTGAGCATCAGTCAATCAGTCTCTCATTCAGTCTCTCAGTAAGTCACAGCCAGTCAGTTTCTCATTAAGTCAGTCAGTCAGGCAGTCTCTCAGTCAGTGAGTCGCTCAGTCAGTTAGTCTCTCATTCAGTCTCTCAATCAGTGAGCATTGATCAGTCAGTGAGCATCAGTCAGTTACTCTCAATCAGTCTCTCAGGCAGTGTCTCAGTCAGTAAGCATTAGTCAGTCAGTCTCTCAGTCAGTCTTTTAATCAGAAAGTCTCTCATTCAGTCTCTCAGTCAGTGAGCATTGATCAGTCAGTCTCTTAGTCAATCAGTGTCTCAGTGAGCATCAGTCAGTCAATCTCTCATTCAGTCTTTTAATCAGAAAGTCTCTCATTCAGTCTCTCAGTCAGTGAGCATTGATCAGTCAGTCTCTTAGTCAATCAGTGAGCTTCAGTCAGTCTCTCAATCAGTTTCTTATTTGGTCTCTCAGTCAGTGAGCATCAGTCAGTTGCTCAAAATCAGTCTCTCAGGCAATGTCTCAGTCAGTCAGTGAGCATTGATCAGTCAGTCTCTCAGTCAATCAGTGAGCTTCAGTCAGTCTCTCAATCAGTTTCTCATTCGGTCTCTCAGTCAGTTAGTCTGTCATTCAGTTTCTAAGTCAGTGAGCATCAGTAAGTCTCTCATTCAGTCTTTCAGTCAGTTAGTCTCTTATTCAGTATCTCAGTCAGTGAGCATCAGTCAGTCAGTCTCTCAGTCAGTCAGTGAGCTTCAGTCTCTCAATCAGTCTCTGTCAGTCAGTGAGCTTCAGTCAGTCTCTCAATCAGTCTCTCAGTCAGTTAGTCTCTCATTCAGTTTCTCAGTCAGTCAGTCTCTCAGTCAGTCACCAAGCATCAGTCTGTCTCTCATTCAGTCTCTCAGGCAGTCTCTCAGTCAGTCAGTCTCTCAGTCAGTCAGTCTCTCAGTCAGCCTCTTGTTCAGTCTCAGTCAGTAAGCATCAGTCAGCCAATCAGTCTCTCATTCAATCAGTCTCTCAGTCAGAAAGCATCAATCAGTCAATCTCTCAGTCAATGAGCTTCAGTCAGTCTCTCAATCAGTCTCTCAGTCAGTTAGTCTCTCAGTCAGTCTCTCATTCAGTCAGTCTCTCTCAATCAGACTCTCAGGCAGTCTCTCAGTCAGTGAGCATCAGTCAGTCTCTCAATCAGTCTCTCAGTCAGTCTCTCATTCAGTTTCTCAGTCAGTCAGTCTCTCAGTCAGTCACCGAGCATCAGTCTGTCTCTCATTCAGTCTCTCAGGCAGTCTCTCAGTCAGTCAGTCTCTCAGTCAGTCAGTCTCTCAGTCAGCCTCTTGTTCAGTCTCAGTCAGAAAGCATCAATCAGTCAATCTTTCAGTCAATGAGCTTCAATCAGTCTCTCAGTCAGTTAGTCTCTCAGTCAGTCTCTCATTCAGTCAGTCTCTCTCAATCAGACTCTCAGGCAGTCTCTCAGTCAGTGAGCATCAGTCAGTCTCTCAGGTAGCCTCTCAGTCAGTGAGCATTAGTTAGTCAGTTTCTCAGTCTCTCGGTTAGTCTCTCAGTCAGTCAGTGAGCATCAGTCAGTCTCAGTTTCAGATCTGTAAACAGCTCATCTGCACACACCATCATTAATGAACAAGCCATGATTAAACATTAACATTAGGAGCGTGTCCGTAAAGTCTGTCTCCATGTGTATTTTCCAGTCCTTTATTGGACACTAGCTGCAGTCCATCAGGACGCTCTGTGCAGTCAGTGACCTGCAGTTAATTACAATGTGGAGGGAGAACTGCACCATCTGCTGGCAGCACTGAGATCATTCTGAGGAATGTAGATGGTTGATTAAAACCACACCTCAACACAGCTACACACAGGACCAGCAGGATATGGATCTGAAGATGAACAGAGAATCATTTAGTCCTACTGTATTTACACATATTTATGATTTGTATATGTGTGTATATATTGAAGGGTTTTGGGGTAAACTGCATTTCTGTCACTGAATCATTTAGAAGACTGATATACTGAAACCGCACCTCATACTGCACAACACTGTATCGCCTATCTGCTGCACTGTTAAAGAGCTCAAACGCCATGTATGGTCTGTATGGATTATAGGGACTGTATGGACTATAGGGACTGTATGGACTATATGGGCTGTATGGTCTGTATGTACTTGAGGGACTGTATGGACTATAACGACTGTATGGTCTGTATGGACTATATGGGCTGTATGGTCTGTATGTACTACAGGGACTGTATGGACTGTATAGACTGTATAGACTGTATAGACTGTATGGACTGTATAGACTGTATGGACTGTATGGACTGTATGAGCTGTATAACTCGTATGGACCATATTGACTGTATGAGCTGTATGGTATTTCAGAGACGTCATGAAAAGTCATAGACACAATACATGATTCATGGGCTAGTTACAACTGCACACAACATAGTTCATACACTACAGCCCAACAGATACAATGTACAGTTCAGTATTACATACACTACAGCCTGACTCATACACTGTACAGTTTGGTATTTCCTACACTACAGCCCAACAGATACACTGTACAGTTCAGTATATACCACACTACAGCCTGATTCATACACTGTACAGTTCGGTCAGTTCGGCATTTCAGTCAGTACAGCCCGACTGATACACTGTACAGTTCGGCATTTCAGTCAGTACAGCCCGACTGACACACTGTACAGTTCGGCATTTCAGTCAGTACAGCCCGACTGATACACTGTACAGTTCGGCATTTCAGTCAGTACAGCCCGACTGACACACTGTACAGTTCGGCATTTCAGTTAGTACAGCCCGACTGATACACTGTACAGTTCAGTATTTCAGTCAGTACAGCCCGACTGATACACTGTACAGTTCGGCATTTCAGTTAGTACAGCCTGACTGATACACTGTACAGTTCAGTATTTCAGTCAGTACAGCCCGACTGACACACTGTACAGTTCGGCATTTCATTCAGTACAGCCCGACTGATACACTGTACAGTTCAGCATTTCAGTCAGTACAGCCCGACTGATACACTGTACAGTTCGGCATTTCATTCAGTACAGCCCGACTGATACACTGTACAGTTCAGCATTTCAGTCAGTACAGCCCGACTGACACACTGTACAGTTCGGCATTTCATTCAGTACAGCCCGACTGATACACTGTACAGTTCAGTATTTTCAGTCAGTACAGCCCCCGACTGATACACTGTACAGTTCGGCATTTCATTCAGTACAGCCCGACTGATACACTGTACAGTTCGGCATTTCAGTCAGTACAGCCCGACTGACACACTGTACAGTTCGGCATTTCAGTTAGTACAGCCCGACTGATACACTGTACAGTTCAGTATTTCAGTCAGTACAGCCCGACTGATACACTGTACAGTTCGGTATTTCAGTCAGTACAGCCCGACTGATACACTGTACAGTTCGGCATTTCAGTCAGTACAGCCCGACTGACACACTGTACTTTAGCCTACTGACCAGCCCACTGTGTTTATGCAGTACATTTAATAACTAGGGCTTATTAGACAGTGATGCAATATGCAAATTAACTTCCTTTGTCTCTTCCTATTGGCCGTTTTGGATTACAGGCCTCTTTCTGTGGTGATGAGGTAAGCATCAATCAGACACATCAATAAACCTAAAAATACACAACAAAGATTATTATTATTATTATTATTATTATTCTCATTATTATTATTATTATTATTATGGTTGCGCATTGCTAAAGCAATGCGCAACTATACTGTTATTCGATTTATATTCTTCTTCTTCTTCTTCTTCTTATTTTTCTGCCATTTCTTCGCCGATTAACTCGCCCCGCAGTTTTCGAGATATCGACTCCGTTCCAACTGGCCTAGATTTTGTTCGTTATTATGCACGCTGATGTGGGCTTGTATAAAACAGCTTTTTGATCGGATGTAAGAAATTCCGCAGTGAGGCGGAATTTTTTCCGGAATTTTTTCTTAATAGAGAATGGAATGGGATCCGAAAAAAAAAACGCGTGCCTCATCTAACCCACTCCCGGCATCGTAGCGTCTAGAGACACCGTAAAATCGGGGGGGGATTACGACAGGCTCGGGGCACAGCCCCGAGCAGGAATTCAGTTGTTGATTGGACCCGCACTCAGTTGTTACTCTTTTCTTTCTGCGGGCATCCCTTTTTCCTCCCATAGAATAATGAATAGGGGAATAGAGAAATGTTTGCGCATTGTACTCCCTCCCGCCTCGAGCATAGCAGCCTCCTAATATCGGATAACAATGTAGCTCGAGGTAAAGACCCCAGCCAGCTATCAGTGATTGATGATTGCTACAGCGCACTCGTTCATCTCTTCCTCTTTTCCGCATCCTCGTTCCTTTTCCCTATAGAGTCCCGAGTCCATTTTATTACACTAGCCTGAATCGCCGGCTGGTTTCGTTTCGTCGATGGAATTACCCGAGAGGCGCGTCCTTCGACATACACCTAACGGGCTCGGTCCCCAACACTAACCGACAGGTGCTACTGGGACCCACACTCGTCTATCTGTCGTATATACTTCATCCTTGTACCTCCCTAGAGTCCCAGTCATTTTGGACCCTCACAATGCCGGTTGTTCCGTTCGCCCGAAGAGGCGCGAATCATTCACATACACCTAAGAGGGCAGGTCCGGCAGTCACTAACGGGGCACCAGTCACTAGGTCTATAGACTGTACGATTTTGGGGCGCGCACTTCATTTATCTGCATTTAATTCATGGGCCCATCGTTCCTACCCATAAAAGACCCATCAATTTTTAGACACAAAAAAAAAAAGAAGAAAAACAAAAAAAAAGAAAGAAAAAAAAAAAAAAAAAAAAAAAAAAAAAAAAAAAAAGAAAAAAAAAAAAAAACAACTAAAGCCGCTGTGTTTCAATCACCTGAGATACGTGTAACTTGCACATACATCATTACGGGCTGGGTCCAAAGCACTTATCCCACAGTCATACTGACGCACACTCGTCTATCTGTCGTTTATTCGATCCGCTCCCTTCCTCCCATAGAGTTCCGCAGTCCATTTCGACCCATAAGCAATTAATGTTATTCGTTCGAGCATTCATCTGAGAGGCCACTCAAATTTTCATATACTACTACTTAGGTTAGGCGTAGGTCGCTAATCCACAAGTCTACTGACCCCGCACTCGATTACTCATTCGCTCGTTCCTCCCAAAGAGCTCGCGTCTATTTGGATTCAAACCTCTAGCGTTAACGTTCGTTCGGCACCGAGAGGCCACAAACTTCATCATTACTCATCTAAGGGATAGGCCCGCAGACGCTTAATACCACGAGTCATACTGACCCGCACTCGTATCCCTCATCCTCGTTCCCTCATTACAAGACCGCATCCATATTGAGCACAAACAGAATCAGTTACGTTTCGTCACGCGAGAGCCACCAATCTTCACTACATCACTTAGGTTAAGCCCCAGTACACTTAATCTGCACTCGAGCTACTGACTCGCAGCGACTCGTTTACTGCATCCTTGTTATTCCTGAGGCAAGCTCGCAACGCATCCCCGCGTTTCCTCTCAGGAAATGCACTTTCGAGTATTATTATTATTATTCTCATTCTTATTATTGTCTCATTATTAATTTATTATTGATCTATTATTAGTATTATCTCATGTATTTTCTCGATGAATATAATTATTATGCGTTATTTCTTGGTCTGGTGACGAGAGCAGGTCACGTGGCGAAAAATGCGGCGACGGGGTGGGGCGGCCTGAGAGAGAGTGGCGGCGGTGGAAGGGGGCCGGGACTGCGAGGTGTCAGTCGAAAAAACAGGCGCGAGGCTGTATTGTACTTCGGGTTTCGAAGCCAGAGCGACAGCCAGCTATGCGCGGCGATGGCACCGTGAGCGCGCGCACGGACGGGCTGCACGTGAGCGCGTTCCCCTCCTGGGTCTTTTGAGGGCAAACACGCACACCTGAGCGGGAGCTAGCGGACAGCGCACCTCAGCGCGCGCGCCTTCCTCCCTCGTCTCTCTGTCCTGGCGCTAGCTCTGATGCACCGCACAGTCTGCTGCGCGAATGGCGGCTCACCTCTCTGTTATCGAGGTTGACACGCGTATGAGTACTTAGCTGTTCGTGATGTCGAGCTCGGGCAAGATGAAGTTGCATCATTCGCCTCCTGATTCATCGACCATTATGCTGGCTGCTGGGAGCGCGCCTGACAGGGCCCGCGTCGCCATTGGGGCGGGGGGGGGCTTTTGTCCGTCTTCGTGAGCGCGCGGGGGGTTGGGCTGCGGAATCGGGGTTTGCAGGCCGCAGCGGCGCAGACTGCAGCAGAGCGCGAGGGGCCGCTGGGGGTCGTGTGATAGAGGTTTGTGGGAATGCCAGGAAGGGGGGGATGCCAGATTAGGAGGGTTTGTGTGGGTGTTGTGGGGGGGGGGGGGGGGGGAGGGGGGTTGGGGCTGTGCATGTGATGGAGGGTAATTAGAGCCGTGATTCGTAGCGGCATATGCGACATGTCATCCTTGTCCTTTCCTCCTCCTCCTGCCTCGCAAACTCTCTCCCTACTACTCAACCTCGCATCCGTCAGACTTCACAGCCAGGAACTCCCTCATGTACATGTATGTTGAACAGCTTGGCATGTCCGTTTAATGAAAGGCGTAGCAGTGACCATCAGAAGCCTCTCGCGCTGGACCAACACCACAGCCACAGCGCCAGCGCACACACACACACGCACACGCGCGCACACACTCTCAGTAGTTGTGTATCAGCAGTTTGGTGCCATATGCTGTATCACCATCACTCTGTTTTCTCTTTGCACTCATTTACCTCTCTCCCTCTCTCCCTCTCTCTCTCTCCATCTCTCTCTTCCCTCTAGCCTCTCTACCTCCATTGTCTACTCTCGCACCTGCTCTCCTTCTCACCGACTCTATGTCGACAATCTCAAATTCTCTCTCTCTACTCGGTCTGTCTCATCTCTCTCTCCAGCGGGAGAGGGGGGGGGGGAGGACTCTCCTCTTCTTGTGTCATCTGTCATATGCCTCTCTCTCAACCTCTCTCTCTACCCTCACCACAGCTCTCCCTGTCACTCTGTCTGCCTACATCTCTCATTCTCTCTCTCTCTCCCCATACTCACTCATCTCTAGTCCTGTCTCACTCCCCCTCTCCCTCTCCCTGTCTCTCTCCTCCTCTCTTCCCCCTCCGTCTCATCTTACTCACCTCTTGGGGGCTCTCCACCTCATCTTCGCTCTCTGTCTCTGTCCTCTCTCTCTCTCTCCCACCTCTCTCTCTCCCCATCGACTTCGTCGACTCTCCAGACTCTCTGTCTCTCACCTGAGTTGTTCTCTCTCGCTTACTCTCTCCAGAAGGGAGAAGGATACGTCTTCTACCACCAATCACTCTACTCTCAAAGATTCCCCCTCTCTATCTGTCTCTGTCTCTCTCTCTCTCTCTCTCTCCCTGTCGCTCTCGCCCTCTTCCTCTCCCTCTTCCTCTCCCTCTCCCTCTCTCCACCTCCTTTTTACTCCTCTCTTTTTCTCTCTTTCTCTACCCCCCTTTCTACCCCTCTTTCTCTCTCTCACTTTGCCCCTCTCTCTCAACCCCCCCTACCCCCCATCTCTTTCAACCCCCCTCTCTCTACCCCTCTTTCTGCCCCCTCTCTCTCTGCCCCCTCTCTCTCTGCCACTTCTCTCTCTTTACCCCATTTCTATCCCTCTCTCTCTCTACCCCCTTTTTTTTTTTACCCATCTCTCTCTTTCTCTGCCCCTCTTTTTTGTAACCTCTCTCCAACTCGGACCAGCTACCTTTCTGTGTCTCTCGTTTCTCTCTTCTATCTCTCTCAACCTCCTCTCTCTCTCCCCTATCAGTTACGGGGGGCATTCATCGGTAAACGCCGCAGGCGCCTCCTGTGGGACTCTCTCCGTACTCCTGAGTCAGGACAAATATGCAGCCAAAATCATCAACACCAAGAAGCTCTCAGGCACATGAAGGTCCATCACGCGTTGTCTTTATTCACTGGTTTTTCTGCCATAGAGAACCTAGAGAAAACTTAATGGTTCCCCATCAGCCTCCCACTGTCTGTTACATAGAACTAAAAAAAACCTATTACTCAATTAGAAACGCCTCCCTGTTCTGTACCCCTCGGGCCACCTTGTATTAGGGATACGCTTTTCCCTAAAAATGTACGCCCTTCGGGTCCCACTTTATTAGGAACGCCTCCCGGTACTGTACGCCCTCGGGCACTTTATTAGGTAAACGCCCTTCCCTGTCTCTGTACGCCCTCGGGCCATGCCCTTTATAGGAACGCCTCCCCGTGCTGTACGCCCTCGGGGGGGGGCCACCCAAAACACTTCTATTACTACAAACGCCTCCTAGACTGTACGCCCTCGGGCCCACTTTATTAGAAACGCCTCCCTGTCTGTCACGCTCTCCTCGGGCACTTTATAGAAAAGAAACGCCCTCCCTGTCTGACGCGCTCTCGGGGCCACTCTATTTAGAAACGCCTCCCTGTATAGCTGTAGCGCCCTCGGGCCACTTCCTATAGAAAAAAAAAAAAAACGCATCACCTTGTCTGTACGCCTCTCTTTTTCACTTTTATTAGAAAACGCGCTTCTACCCGTACGTACGCTCACTTCGGGCCATTTATCTAGAAACGCCCTCCACTGCTGTACCGCCTCGCTCTCTGCACTTCTTTATTAGGAACGCCTCTAGCACTGTACGCCCTCGGGCACTTTATTAGTTAAACGCCTCCCCGTCTCTACGCATCGGGCAACTTTATTAGGAACGCCTCCCGCCTGTACGCCACCTCGGGCTCACTTATTAGAAACGCTCTCCACGTCATGTAACGCCCTCGGGCCAGTTCATTTATTAGAAACGCCGGTGTGCCTTTATTTTCCTCTGGTGCGGACTTATTAGCCAAACGCCTCACACCTTGCTGTACCGCCCCTCGGGCAACTTTTATTAGAAACGCCTCCCTGTCTGTAGGGGGGGGGGGGGGGGCCCCCTCGGGCCCACCTTTATTAGAACACGCCTCGCTCGCCCTGTCTGTACTCCTCGGGCCACTTTATTAGCAAACGCCTCCACCTGTCTGTACGCCCTCGCGGCCACTTTATTAGAAAAGCTCCCTGCCTGTACGCCCCTCGGGGCCACTTTATTAGAAACGCCTCCCCTGCCTATGTACGCCCTCGGGCCACTTTATTAGAAACGCCTCCCTGGTCTGTTACGCCCTCGGCGCCACTTTATTAGAAAACGCCTCCCTGTTCTTGTAGCGGCCCTCGGGCAACTTTATTAGAAAACGCCTCCCTGTCTGTTACGCCATCTGGGCCACTTGTATTAAGAAACGACCTCCCTGCCTGATAACGCCCTCGGGCAAACTTTTATTAGAAACGCCCCCCCTGCCTGTATCGCCCTCAGTGCCACTTATTAGAAACGCCTTCCTTGTCTGTACGCCCTCGGGCACACGTATTAGAAACGCCTCCCTGTCTGTACGCCACTCGGGACCACTTTATTAGAAACGCCTCCCTGTCTGTACGCACTCGGTGCCACTTTTATTAGGAACGGCCTCCGCCCTGTTCTGTACGCCACTCGGGCCACTTTATTAGAAACGCCTCCTGTTTTTTTTTTTTTCGTACAGCCCTCGGGCCACTTATTAGAAATGCCTCCCTGTTCTGTACGCCTCTCGGGCCACTATTTAATTAGGAACGCCTCTCCTGTACTGTACGCCCTCGGGCCACTTTGATTAGAAACGCCTCCATGTCTGTACGCCCCCTCGGCCGCTTTATTAGGAACGCTCCCGCCTGTACCCACGCCCGCGGGCCATTTTATTAGAAACGCCCCTTCCTCCCCTGTCTGTACGCACCTCGGGACACTTTATTAGAAACGCCGCCCTTGTCTGTACGCCCTCGGGCGCACTTTATTAGAAACGCCTCCCTGTGCTGTACATGCCCTTCGGGAAAACTTTATTAGGGAACGGCCGACCTAGTCTGTACGCCACCTCGGGCCCTTTATTAGGAAAAAAAAAAAAAAAAAAAACGCCCTCCCACCTGTCTGTTACGCCCCCGCCTAGGCCCACTGACTATTAGAAACGCCTCCCTGGCTGTACGCCCTCGGGCCCACTTTATTAGAAACGCCTCCCTGTCTGTAACGCCCTCGGCGGAGCCTACTTTTATTAGAAGACTCCGCTTCACCTGCCTGTACACGCCCTCGGCCACTTTAGAAACGCCGTCCCTGTCTGTACGCCCTTCGGGCCACTTTACTATTAGAAGCCGCCTGCCCTGTCCTGTAAGCCTCGTCCCTCCCGGCCTGTACGCCCTCGGGCCACTTTATTAGGAACGCCTCCCTGCCTGTACCCCCTCGGGCCCACTTTATTAGGAAACCTCCCTGCTAGTACGCCCATCTCAATTTATTAGAAACGCTACCACTGTCTGTACGCCAACGGCCCTCTTTATTAGTCTAAACGCCTCCGCTGTCTGCACGCCCCTCGCCACTTTATTAGAAACGCCTCCTGTCTGCGCCCTCGGGCACTTTATGCGCAAACGCCATCCCGGTCCTCGTACGCCCCTCGGGCCACTTTATTAGAAACGCCTCCCTGTCTGTACGCCCTCGGGCCACTTTATTAGAAACGCCTCCCTGTCTGTACGCCCTCGGGCCACTTTATTAGAAACGCCTCCCTGCCTGTACGCCCTCGGGCCACTTTATTAGAAACGCCTCCCTGCCTGTACGCCCTCGGGCCACTTTATTAGAAACGCCTCCCTGTCTGTACGCCCTCGGGCCACTTTATTAGAAACGCCTCCCTGTCTGTACGCCCTCGGGCCACTTTATTAGAAACGCCTCCCTGTCTGTACGCCCTCGGGCCACTTTATTAGAAACGCCTCCCTGCCTGTACGCCCTCGGGCCACTTTATTAGAAACGCCTCCCTGGCTGTACGCCCTCGGGCCACTTTATTAGAAACGCCTCCCTGCCTGTACGCCCTCGGGCCACTTTATTAGAAACTCCTACCTCCCTTTACGCCCACGGGGCACGTTATTAGAAACGCCTCGCTGTCTGTACGCCCTCGGGCGCCACTTTATTAGAAACAGCATCCCTGTCTGTACGGCCCTCGGGCAACTTTATTTTCAACGCCTCCCTGCCTGTACGCCCTCGGGCCACTTTATTAGAAACGCCTCCCTGCCTGTACGCCCTCGGGCCACTTTATTAGAAACGCCTCCCCGTCTGTACGCCCTCGGGCCACTTTATTAGAAACGCCTCCCTGTCTGTACGCCCTTCACGGGTGCACTTTATTAGAAACGCCCCAGTCTGTACGCAGCACTCGGCCACTTTATTACGCACGCCTCCCTGTCTGTACGCCCTCGGGCCACTTTATTAGAACGCCTCCCTAGCCTGGACGCCCTCGGGCCACTTTATTAGGAAAACCGGCCTGCCTGTACGCCCTGGGCACTTTATTTAAGGAACGCCTCCCTGCCTGGCCCTCGGGCAACTTTATTAGAACGCCTCCCTTATACCTGTACGCCCTTCGGGTCGCACTTATTAGAAACGCCTCCCTGCCTGTTACGCCCTTCGGGCCACTTTATTAGGAAACGCCTCCCTGCCTGTACGCCCTCGGGGCCATGTCAAACGACCATTTAGAGGGGACGCTTTAATTAGCCGCGTCCGCACCCTCGGGCCACTTTATTAGAAACGCCTCCCTGCCTGTACGCCCTCGGGCCACTTTATTAGAAAACGCCCTCCCTGTCCTGTACGCCCTCGGGGGCCACTTTTATTAGAAACGCCTCCTCTGTCTTACGTCCTCGCCCTGTAGATACGACTGCCTACGCCCTTGGGCACTTTTATAGAAACGCTTTCCCGTCTGTACGCGCCTCGGGGCCACTTATTAGAAAACGCCTCCTGTCTGTACGCCCTCGGGCCCTTTATTAGGAACGCCTCCCTCCCTCGGGCACTTTTATTAGCAAACGCCTCCCTCGGGCCACTTTATTAGAAACGCCTCCCTGTCTGTACGCCCTCGGGCCACTTTATTAGAAACACCTCCCTGTCTGTACGCTATACGGTGTATAAGTGTACATATATAGAGAGAGAGTGTATAAATGTATGTAGAGAGAGTGTATAAATGTATATAGAGAAAATGTATAAATGTATATAGAGAGAATGTATAAATGTATATAGAGAGAATGTATAAATGTATATAGAGGGAGTGTATAAATGTATATAGAGAGAGTGTATAAATGTATATAGAGAGAGTGTATAAATGTATATAGAGAGAGTGTATAAAGGTATATAGAGATAATGTATAAATGTATATAGAGAGCGTGTATAAATGTATATAGAGAGAGTGTATAAAGGTATATAGAGATAATGTATAAATGTATATAGAGAGCGTGTATAAATGTATATAGAGAGAGTGTATAAATGTATATAGAGAGAGTGTATAAATGTATATAGAGAGAGTGTATTAAGGTATATAGAGAGAGTGTATAAATGTATATAGAGAGAGTTTAAACCTTTATATAGTTTCAGATCATCAAACAAATTTAAATATCAGTCAAAGACAACACAAGTGAACACGGCAGTTTTTTAAATGAAGGTTTTTATCATTAAGGGAGAAAAAGAATCTAAACCTACATGGCCCTGTGTGAAAATGTGTTTGCCTCCTTAACCTAATAACTGGTTGGGCCACCCTTAGGAGCAACAACTGCAATCAAGCGTTTGTGGAAACTTGCAGTGAGTCTTTCACAGCGCTGTGGAGGAATCCAGGCCCACTCATCTTTACAGAATTGTTGGAATTCAGCCACATTGGAGGGTTCTCCAGCATGAACCGCCTTTTAAGGTCAGGCCACAGCACCTCAGTAGGGTTCAGGTCAGGACTGTGACTAGGCCACTCCAAAGTCTTCACTCTGTTTTCCTTCAGCCTGCTGGTGTGTTTTGGATCATTGTCCTGCTGCAGAACCAAGTTCGTTTCAGCTTGAGGTCACAAACAGATGGCTGGACATTCTCCTTCAGGATCTTTTTGGTAGACAGCAGAATTCATGGTTCCGTTTAACAGCAGAACAGCTTCAGACCATCACACTACCACCATATCTTACTGCAGGTCTGATGTTCTGTTTCTGAAAGGCGGTGTTACTTTTACACCAGATGTAACGGGCCACACGCCTTTCAAAAGGTTCAACTTTAGTCTCATCAGTCCACTGAGTATTTCCCAAAAGTCCTGGGGATCATCAAGATGTTTTCTGGTAAAACTGAGCCAAGGCTTACTGTTCTTTTAGCTCAGCGGTGGTTTTGGTCCTGGCACTCTTCCCATGCAGGCCATTTTTGCCATTTTGTCTCTTTCTATTGGTGGAGTCATGAACCTTAACTGAAGCAGGTGAGGTCTGCAGTTCTTTGGATGGTGTTGTGGCGTCTTTTGTGACTTCTTGGATGAGTCATCGCTGGGCTCATGGGGGAATTGTGGTCGGCTGGCCACTCCTGGAAAGGTTCACCACTGTTCCACGTTTTCACCAACTAATGGCTAATGGCTCTCACTGTGGTTCGCTGGAGACCCAGAACTTTAGAAATGGCTTTATAACCTTTTCCAGACTGATCTCAATTACTCTCTTTCTCATTTGTTCCTAAAGTTCTCTTGATCGTGGCATGATGTCTAGCTGTTGAGTATTGTTTGTCAGGCAGGTCCTGTTTAAGGTCTGGTAAACCACATTTAAATTATGGTTTAACTGGGGGGCAAACACTTTTTCACACAGGGCCATGTAGGTTTTTTTCTTCCTTGCTAATTAAAACCTTCACTTAAAAACTGCATTTTATGTTTACTGGTGTTGTCTTTGACTAGTATTTAAATTTGTTTGATGATCTGAAACATTTAAGAGACAAACATGCAAAAAAAAAAAATATGGTGCAAATACTTTTTCACACCACTGTATATAGAGAGAGTGTATGAGTGTATATATAGACAGAGTGTATGAGTGTATATATAGAGAGAGGGTATAAGTGTATAAATAGAGAGTGTATAAGTGTATATATATAGAGAGAGTGTATAAGTGTATATATAGAGAGAGTGTATAAGTGTATATAGAGAGAGTGTATAAGTGTATATATAGACAGAGTGTATAAGTGTATATATAGAGAGAGTGTATAAGTGTATATATAGAGAGAGTGTATAAGTGTATATATAGACAGAGTGTATAAGTGTATATATAGACAGAGTGTATAAGTGTATATATAGACAGTGTATAAGTGTATATATAGAGAGAGGGTATAAATGTATATATAGAGAGAGTGGATAAGTGTATATATAGAGAGAGTGTATAAGTGTATATATAGAGAGAGTGTATAAGTGTATATATAGAGAGAGTGTATAAGTGTATATAGAGAGAGTGTATATATAGACAGAGTGTATAAGTGTATATATAGAGAGTGTATAAGTGTATATACAGAGAGAGTGTATAAGTGTATATATAGAGTGTATAAGTGTATATATAGAGAGAGTGTATAAGTGTATATATAGAGAGACTGTGTAAGAGTGTATATATAGAGAGAGGGTACACATGTATATATATAGAGAGTGTATAAGTGTATATATAGACAGAGTGTATAAGTGTATATATAGACAGAGTGTATAAGTGTATATATAGAGGGTGTATAAGTGTATATATAGAGAGAGGGTATAAATGTATATATAGAGAGAGTGTATAAGTGTATATATAGAGAGAGTGTATAAGTATATATAGAGAGAGTGTATATATAGAGTGTATAAGTGTATATATAGAGATAGTGTATAAGTGTATATATAGAGAGTGTATAAGTGTATATATAGAGAGACTGTGTAAGAGTGTATATATAGAGAGAGGGTATAAATGTATATATAGAGAGAGTGTATATATAGACAGAGTGTATAAGTGTATATATAGAGTGTATAAGTGTATATATAGAGATAGTGTATAAGTGTATATATAGAGATAGTGTATAAGTGTATATATAGAGAGTGTATAAGTGTATATATAAAGAGAGTGTATAAGTGTATATATAGACAGAGTGTATGAGTGTATATATAGAGAATGTATAAGTGTATAAGTGTATATATAGAGATAGTGTATAAGTGTATATATAGAGATAGTGTATATAGAGAGAGCGTATAAGTGTATATATAGAAAGAGTGTATAAGTGTATATATAGACAGTTTTTTAGTGTATATATAGAGAGTGTATAAGTGTATATATATAGAGAGTGTATAAGGGTATATATAGAGAGAGTGTATAAGTGTACATATATAGAGTGTATAAGTGAATATATAAAGACAGTGTATAAGTGTATATATAAAGAGAGTGTACAAGTGTATATATAGAGAGTGTATAAGTGTATATATAGAGAGAGTGTATAAGTGTATATATAGAGTGTATAAGTGTAAATATAGAGAGTGTATAAGTTCATATATAAAGAGAGTGTATAAGTGTATATATAGAGAGTGTATAAGTGTATATGTAGACAGTGTTTAAGTGTATATAAAGAGAGTGTATAAGTGTATATATAGAGAGAGTGTATAAGTGTATATATAGAGATAGTGTATAAGTGTATATATAGAGAGAGTGTATAAGTGTATATATAGAGAGTGTATAAGTGTATATATAAAGAGAGTGTATAAGTGTATATATAGAGAGTGTATAAGTGTATATGTAGACAGAGTGTATAAGTGTTTATATAGAGAGTGTATAAGTGTATATATATAGAGAGAGTGTATAAGTGTATATATAGAGTGTATAAGTGTATATATAGACAGAGTGTATAAGTGTATATATAGACAGTTTTTTAGTGTATATATAGAGAGAGTGTATAAGTGTATATATAGAGAGAGTGTAAAAGTGTATATATATATATAGAGTGTATAAGTGAATATATAAAGAGAGTGTTCAAGTGTATATATAGTGTATAAGTGTATATATAGAGAGAGTGTATAAGTCTATATATAGACAGAGTGTATAAGTGTATATATAGAGAGAGTGTATAAGTGTATATATAAAGACAGTGTATAAGTGTATATATATAGACAGAGTGTATAAGTGTATAAATAGAGTGAGTGTATAAGTGTATATATAGAGAGAGTGTATAAGTGTATATATATAGAGAGGGTATAAATGTATATATAGAGAGAGTGTATGAGTGTATATATAGAGAGAGTGTGTAAGTGTATATATAGAGAGAGTGTATGTGTATATAGAGAGTGTATATGTATATATAGACAGAGTGTATATGTATATATAGACAGAGTGTATAAGTGTATATATAGAGAGAGTGTATAAGTGTATATATAGAGAGAGTGTATAACTGTATATATAGAGAGAGTGTATAAGTGTATATGTAAAGAGTATATAAGTGTATATATACAGAGAGTATAAGTGTATATATAGAGAAAGTGTATAAGCGTGTATATAGAGAGTGTATATGTATATATAGAGAGTGTATAAGTGTATATATAGAGTGTATAAGTGTATATATACAGAGAGTATATAAACAGAGAGTGTATAAGTGTATATATAGAGAGTGTATAAGTGTATATATACAGAGAGTATATAAATAGAGAGTGTATAAGTGTATATATAGAGAGAGTATAAGTGTATATATAGAGAGTGTATAAGTGTATATATAGAGTGTATAAGTGTATATATACAGAGAGTATATAAATAGAGAGTGTATAAGTGTATATATAGAGAGTGTATAAGTGTATATATATAGAGAGAGAGTGTATAAGTGTATATATATATAGAGAGAGTGTATAAGTGTATATAGAGAGAGTGTATAAGTGTATATATAGAGGGAGTGTATAAGGTTATATATAAAGACAGTGTATAAGTGTATATATATAGACAGAATGTATAAGTGTATAAATAGAGTGAGTGTATAAGTGTATATATAGAGAGAGTGTATAAGTGTATATATAGAGAGAGGGTATAAATGTATATATAGAGAGAGTGTATGAGTGTATATATAGAGAGAGTGTGTAAGTGTATATATAGAGAGAGTGTATAAGTGTATATAGAGAGAGTGTATATGTATATATAGACAGAGTGTATATGTATATATAAACAGAATGTATAAGTGTATATATAGAGAGAGTGTATAAGTGTATATATAGAGAGAGTGTATAACTGTATATATAGAGAGAGTGTATAAGTGTATATGTAAAGAGTATATAAGTGTATATATACAGAGAGTATAAGTGTATATATAGAGAAAGTGTATAAGCGTGTATATAGAGAGTGTATATGTATATATAGACAGAGTGTATAAGTGTATATATACAGAGAGTATATAAATAGAGAGTGTATAAGTGTATATATAGAGAGTATAAGTGTATATATAGAGAGTGTATAAGTGTATATATAGAGTGTATTAGTGTATATATACAGAGAGTATATAAATAGAGAGTGTATAAGTGTATATATATAGAGAGAGTGTATAAGTGTATATATATATAGAGAGAGTGTATAAGTGTATATATAGAGAGAGTGTATAAGTGTATATAGAGAGAGTGTATATGTATATATAGACAGAGTGTATAAGTGTATATATAGAGAGAGTGTATAAGTGTATACATAGAGAGAGTGTATAAGTGTATATATATAGAGAGAGTGTATAAGTGTATATATAGAGAGTGTATAAGTGTATATATATAGAGAGAGAGTGTATAAGTGTATATATAGAGAGAGTGTATAAGTGTATATAGAGAGAGTGTATATGTATATATAGAGATAGTTTATTTGTTTTTATATAGAGAGTGTATAATTGTATACATAGAGAGAGTGTATAAGCGTGTATATAGATAGAGAGTGTATAAGTGTAGCGTGTATATAGAGAGAGTATATATAGATAGTGTATAAGTGTATAAGTAGAGATATATAGAGAGAGTGTATAAGTGTATATATAGAGAGAGTGTATAAGTGTATATATAGAGAGTGTATAAGTGTATATATAGAGAGTGTATAAGTGTATATATAGAGAGAGTGTATAAGTGTATATATAGAGAAAGTGTATAAGCGTGTATATAGAGAGAGTGTATATGTATATATAGACAGTGTATAAGTGTATATATCTAGAGAGAGTGTATAAATGTATATATAGAGAGTGTATAAGTGCATATATAGAGTGTATAAGTGTATATATCTAGAGAGAGTGTATAAATGTATATATAGAGAGTGTATAAGTGCATATATAGAGTGTATAAGTGTATATATAGAGAGAGTTTATAAGTGTATATTTAGAGATAGTGTATAAGTGTATATACAGAGAGTGTATAAGTGTATATATATAGAGTGTATAAGTGTATATATAGAGATAGTGTATAAGTGTATATATAAAGAGAGTGTATAAGTGTATATATAGAGAGAGTGTGTAAGTGTATATATAGAGAGTGTATAAGTGTATATATATAGACAGTGTATAAGTGTATATATAGAGAGAGTGTATATGTGTGTATATAGAAGTGTGTATATATTAGTGTATCCTATATATATATAAGAGTATATATAGAGTATACTATAGAGAGTGTATAAGTGTATAAATAGAGAGTGTATAAGTGTATATATAGAGAGTGTATAAGTGTATATATATAGAGAGAGAGTGTATAAGTGTATATATATATAGAGAGAGTGTATAAGTGTATATAGAGAGAGTGTATAAGTGTATATATAGAGGGAGTGTATAAGGTTATAGAGAGAGAGTGTATAAGTGTATATATATATAGAGAGAGTGTATAAGTGTATATAGAGAGAGTGTATAAGTGTATATATAGAGGGAGTGTATAAGGTTATATATAAAGACAGTGTATAAGTGTATATATATAGACAGAATGTATAATTGTATAAATAGAGTGAGTGTATAAGTGTATATATAGAGAGAGTGTATAAGTGTATATATAGAGAGAGGGTATAAATGTATATATAGAGAGAGTGTATGAGTGTATATATAGAGAGAGTGTGTAAGTGTATATATAGAGAGAGTGTATAAGTGTATATAGAGAGAGTGTATATGTATGTATAGACAGAGTGTATATGTATATATAAACAGAATGTATAAGTGTATATATAGAGAGAGTGTATAAGTGTATATATAGAGAGAGTATAACTGTATATATAGAGAGTGTATAAGTGTATATGTAAAGAGTATATAAGTGTATATATACAGAGAGTATAGTAAATAGAGAGTGGTATAAGAGTATATGTAGGAGAGTATACGTGTATAGACTCAGAGTGTATATGTATATATAGACAGAGTGTATAAGTGTATATATACAGAGAGTATATAAATAGAGAGTGTATAAGTGTATATATAGAGAGTATAAGTGTATATATAGAGAGTGTATAAGTGTATATATAGAGTGTATTAGTGTATATATACAGAGAGTATATAAATAGAGAGTGTATAAGTGTATATATATAGAGAGAGTGTATAAGTGTATATATATAGAGAGAGAGTGTATAAGTGTATATATAGAGAGAGTGTATAAGTGTATATAGAGAGAGTGTATATGTATATATAGACAGAGTGTATAAGTGTATATATAGAGAGAGTGTATAAGTGTATACATAGAGTGTATAAGCGTGTATATGGAGTGAGTGTATATGTATATATAGACCGAGTGTATAAGTGTTTATATAGAGAGAGTGTATAAATAGAGAGTGTATAAGTGTATATATAGAGAGAGTGTATAAGTGTATATATAGAGAGTGTATAAGTGTATATATAGAGAGTGTATAAGTGTATATATAGAGAGAGTGTATAAGTGTATATATAGAGAAAGTGTATAAGCGTGTATATAGAGAGAGTCTACATGTATACATAGAGAGAGTGTATAAGCGTGTATATGGAGTGAGTGTATATGTATATATAGACCTAGTGTATAAGTGTTTATATAGAGAGAGTGTATAAATAGAGAGTGTATAAGTGTATATATAGAGAGAGTGTATAAGTGTATATATAGAGAGTGTATAAGTGTATATATAGAGAGTGTATAAGTGTATATATAGAGAGAGTGTATAAGTGTATATATAGAGAAAGTGTATAAGCGTGTATATAGAGAGAGTGTATATGTATATATAGACAGTGTATAAGTGTATATATCTAGAGAGAGTGTATAAATAATGTATAAGTGTATATATAGAGTGTATAAGTGTATATATAGAGAGTGTATAAGTGCATATATAGAGTGTATAAGTGTATATATAGAGAGAGTTTATAAGTGTATATTTAGAGATAGTGTATAAGTGTATATACAGAGAGTGTATAAGTGTATATATATAGAGTGTATATGTGTATATATAGAGAGAGTGTATAAGTGTATATATAGAGAGAGTGTATAAGTGTATATATAGAGAGTGTATAAGTGTATATATAGAGAGAGTGTATAAGTGTGTATACAGAGAGAATGTATAAGTGTATATATATAGAGAGTGTATATGTGTATATATAGAGACAGTGTATAAGTGTATATAGAGAGTGTATATGTGTATATATAGAGAGAGTGTATAAGTGTATATATAGAGAGAGTGTATAAGTGTATATATAGAGAGTGTATAAGTGTGTATACAGAGAGAGTGTATAAGTGTATGCAGTGTGTGTATATATAGAGAGAGTGATAAGTGTGTATATATAGAGAGAGTGTATAAGTGTTTATACAGAGAGTGTGTATAAGTGTATATATAGAGAGAGTGTAAGTGTGTATAAAGAGAGAGTGTGAGAGAGTGTATAAGTTTATATAGAGAGTGTATATGTGTATATATAGAGAGAGTGTATAAGTGGATATATAGAGAGAGTGTATAAGTGTATATATAGAGAGAGTGTATAAGTGTGTATACAGAGAGAGTGTATAAGTGTATATATATAGAGAGTGTATATGTGTATATATAGAGAGAGTGTATAAGTGTATATATAGAGAGAGTGTATAAGTGTATATATAGAGAGTGTATAAGTGTATATATAGAGAGAGTGTATAAGTGTGTATACAGAGAGAGTGTATAAGTGTGTATACAGAGAGAGTGTATAAGTGTATATATATAGAGAGTGTATAAGTGTATATATAGAGAGAGTGTATAAGTGTATATATAGTGTATAAGTGTATATATATAGACAGAGTGTATAAGTGTGTATACAGAGAGAGTGTATAAGTGTATATATATAGAGAGTGTATATGTGTATATATAGAGAGAGTGTATAAGTGTATATATAGAGAGTGTTTAAGTGTATAAGTGATGCAGAGAGTGTATAAGTGTATATATACTGTATAGAGAGTGTATAAGTGTATAGAGACAGTGTATAGTAGAGAGAGTGTGTTGGATAAGATGTAGATACTTTATTGATACAGAGGGAAATTCAGAGTGTAATAAGGAAAAGTGTGCAGGTTAGAGAGGTTGTCCAATCATAAGTCCTATAGTATCCAGAGTGCACCACAGTGTTGATAGAGAGAGTGCAAATGCGTGCTATGCTGTTCTAAGTGTGCAGGGACCTCCAGCATTTAAGTGTATAGGTCTGGGAGAGTCTGTGTTATAAGTGTGGCACTGGTTTATATAGTGTTTGAGGTGGTGTATGTTGCAGTGTGTGCTAAGTGTGCAAGAATGCAGCTCGTGCTAAAGTGTGTGTTGAGCAGTGTTTCCTGGGTGGTATGAAAACATCTTGTGTGGACATGAGTGCACAGAGTTACTAGAGCGTTTGAATACATCTGAGCTGGAGAGATAGATCAGAACTCTAGAGTGACATTTGACATCCAGTGTAAAGCATAGCGGTAATTGAACACAGGTTTGTTAGTGGTGTATGTTGTCAGTTTCTCCGACCTCAGTGATACCAGTATCCACTTCGTGTATGGCTCACACAGTGCTCAGTCCTTTTGGAGGTGTGTTGCAGGGTGTGTGGTGGTGTGTGATGCAGTGTGTGTTGCAGTATTTGTGTTGGTGTATGTTGTAGTTTGTGCTGCAGCTCATGTTGCAGGGGACTCAGAGACACACATACAGTGTGATGCACCTGTGTTGTTGCAGGCGGTGTTGGTGTGGTGGGTGTACATGAAAACATCGCAAGGCAGTGAGACAGTGAAGGAGAGCAGTGTCTCAGAGGCAACTGCAGGACATTTGGTGTGTAGTGTGTGGTGAAGACCTGTGATGCAGTGTGTTGCAGGGTTTGTGGCAGTGTATGTTGCAGTGCGTGATGCAGTGCGTTGCAGTGTGGGCTTCGGTGTGTGATGCAGTGTGTTATGCAGTGTGTTGCAGGGTTTGTGGCAGTGTATGTGTGATGCACTGTTGTTGAAGGACTTGTGAGTGCCGTTGATGCCCCCCTCCCCCAGGAGTGTGATGCAGTGTGTTGGAGGGTTTGTGGCAGTGTGTGATGCAGTGTGTTGAGGGTGTGCTTTGTTTGTGTGGTGCAGTGTGGCAGGGGTCAGGTATTATGTGGCAGTGTGTGTGTGTGTTGCAGGGTGTGTGGTGGTGTATGATGCAGTGTGTGTTGTAGGCAGTCGGGAGTGATGCAGTGTGTTATGCAGTGTGTTGCAGGGTTTGTGGCAGTGTATGTTGCAGTGTGATGCAGTGTGTGATGCAGTGTGGGCTGCAGCCTGTGTCACTGTGCTCAGTGCTGTATTAGTGTTAGTCATTAACACAGGAAATCACGCTCTGACTGTAGAGTTCTGGCACAGATTTACTACTTCAGCAGGTTTTATGGGAGAGATTAGAGGAGAAGGAGGAGAAGGAGGAGGAGGAGGAGAGAGGGGGAGCTATTTATAGACTCAGTAGATCAGCAGTCGTGTGTTGCCAGCTGTGTGTTGCAGTGTGTTGTTGACTGTTGAACAGTGTGTGATGCAGTTCACTGCCCAGAACTGTGCTGCTCTCTGTTACCAGGCAGGAGCAACAGTGTGTTGCATTTGCCGGGTCTGGCAGGTGGATGCCGGCAGGGTTTGTACCTGTATTCCAGCCTGAGCTGATCTCAGCGGGTGCGCCAGTGTGTGATGCAGCTGAGGTGTTAGGGTTTGTTAATGCAGTTAATAAAGAGTTTAGTGTACTGATCTGTTTTAGGGTTTTGTGGCCGCGTCGTTTATTACGACTGCATCAGAACAAGATCAGTCAGAGCCCGATAGGACGGGCCCGTCTCCTGCTGTAGATCTGCTCATCTGAGTGTTGCTGCAAGCTTCATGCTGCTTCTACAGAGTGAGAGGAATGTGTGCAGTGTAGATCATCGTGCTGGTGTTGCAGGGTTTGTGGGCAGTGTATTTGCAGTTCAGAGGTCAGGGTCAGTTTGCTGTAGGACTCCAGTGGCATCTGCTAAATCACTTTATAATGAAGCTTTAAACCGGTGCTTTTCTACAATCTCCTTACAGATCACCAGAAACTGGAGGGTTTGTGAGAGGCCCGAATGCAGTGCGGTGCAGTGTGGCCGGCTCCTACCAAACACCCCAAGTATCGTATACTTGCAGCAGCTTCTTTAAACAGAGAGTTTAGCAGGGTGTGGGCTTCGGAGGAGATGCAGGAGAGTTATGCAGCTATTTATAGACTCAGTAGATCATCGTGTATGTTTTGCCCCGTGATGCAGACTGTGGAATGCAGAGGGGCTGCCCAGAACTGTGTCTCCTACCATGCTGGATTAGTGTTTGCCCGGTCTAACACAGGAGGACGCTCTGTATTCCAGAGAGCTGTCCTCAGAAACACCACGATATCTGGGTTTTATGGGAATGATTAATAGAAGAGTTCTAACAGATCACGATATTCGGAGAGATGTCGTTTATTATCCTCATTCCCGTGCCAGTCAGCCCCGCATAGGACTGGGGATTCGGTATGAGTTATCCTCATCTAACGGCCTCTATCGGTACAGGCTCCTCTTTAACAGTCCCGATATCGGTATGTCATTATCTTCCTCTAGCTGACTCCATATCGGATGGATGATGTCCTTTATAACAGAGCTTTAACTGGTTGTGCGTTATTCTGCCGCGTCGTCAACAGCCCGAGATCGGTCAGATGATCTCCAGAGCCCGGATAGGACGGGCCCGATATCTGTAGAATCGGCTCCTCTAACACCCCCTGGGTCAGAGGTAATCCGATATCGGTATGAGTTATCCTCCTCTAACAGCCCGATATCGGTATGAATTATCCTCCTCTAACACCCCAATATCGGTATGAATTATCCTTCTTTAACAGTCCGATATCGGTATGAATTATCCTTTCTAACAGTCCGATATCGGTATAAATTATCCTCCTCAAACACCCCAATATCGGTATGAGTTACCCTCTTCTAACAGTCCGATATCGGTATGAATTATCCTCCTCAAACACCCCAATATCGGTATGAATTATCCTTCTTTAACAGTCCGATATCGGTATGAGTTATCCTCCTCTAACAGCCCGATATCGGTATGAATTATCCTTCTTTAACAGTCCGATATCGGTATGAGTTATCCTCCTCTAACACCCCAATATCGGTATGAATTATCCTTCTTTAACAGTCCGATATCGGTATGAGTTACCCTCTTCTAACAGCCCGATATCGGTATGAATTATCCTCCTCAAACACCCCAATATCGGTATGAGTTATCCTTCTCTAACAGTCCGATATCGGTATGAGTTATCCTCCTCAAACACCCCAATATCGGTATGAGTTATCCTATTCTAACAGTCCGATATCGGTATGAGTTATCCTCCTCTAACAGTCCGATATCGGTATGAGTTATCCTATTCTAACAGTCCGATATCGGTATGAATTATCCTCCTCTAACAGTCCGATATCGGTATGAATTATCCTCCTCAAACACCCCAATATCGGTATGAATTATCCTATTCTAACACCCCGATATCGGTATGAATTATCCTCTTCTAACAGTCCGATATCGGTATGAATTATCCTTTCTAACAGTCCGATATCTGTATGAATTATCCTCCTCTAACAGTACGATATCGGTATGAATTATCCTCCTCAAACACCCCGATATCGGTATGAATTATCCTCCTCTAACACCCCGATATCGGTATGAATTATTCTTTCTAACAGTCCGATATCGGTATGAATTATCCTCCTCAAACACCCCGATATCGGTATGAATTATCCTCCTCTAACAGCCCGATATCGGTATGAATTATCCTTTCTAACAGTCCGATATCGGTATGAATTATCCTCCTCAAACACCCCAATATCGGTATGAATTATCCTTTCTAACAGTCCGATATCGGTATGAATTATCCTCCTCAAACACCCCGATATCGGTATGAATTATCCTCCTCTAACAGTCCGATATCGGTATGAATTATTCTTTCTAACAGTCCGATATCGGTATGAATTATCCTCCTCAAACAGTCCGATATCGGTATGAATTATCCTCCTCAAACACCCCGATATCGGTATGAATTATCCTCCTCTAACAGCCCGATATCGGTATGAATTATCCTTTCTAACAGTCCGATATCGGCATGAATTATCGTCCTCTAACAGTCCGATATCGGTATGAATTATCCTCCTCTAACAGCCCGATATCAGTATGAATTATCCTTTCTAACAGTCCGATATCGGTATGAATTATCCTCCTCTAACACCCCGATATCGGTATGAATTATCCTCCTCTAACAGCCCGATATCGGTATGAATTATCCTCTTCTAACAGTCCGATATCGGCATGAATTATCGTCCTCTAACAGTCTGATATCGGTATGAATTATCCTCCTCAAACACCCCGATATCGGTATGAATTATTCTTTCTAACAGTCCGATATCGGCATGAATTATCCTTTCTAACAGTCCGATATCGGTATGAATTATCCTCCTCAAACACCCTGATATCGGTATGAATTATCCTTTCTAACAGTCCGATATCGGTATGAATTATCCTCCTCAAACACCCCGATATCGGTATGAATTATCCTCTTCTAACAGTCCGATATCGGTATGAATTATCCTTTCTAACAGTCCGATATCGGTATGAATTATCCTCCTCTAACAGCCCGATATCGGTATGAATTATCCTTTCTAACAGCCCGATATCGGTATGAGTTATCCTCCTCTAACAGCCCGATATCGGTATGAATTATCCTCCTCTAACAGCCCGATATCGGTATGAATTATCCTCCTCTAACAGCCCGATATCGGTATGAATTATCCTCCTCTAACAGCCCGATATCGGTATGAATTATCCTTTCTAACAGCCCGATATCGGTATGAGTTATCCTCCTCTAACAGCCCGATATCGGTATGAATTATCCTTTCTAACAGTCTGATATCGGTATGAATTATCGTCCTCTAACAGCCCGATATCGGCATGAATTATCCTTTCTAACAGTCCGATATCGGTATGAATTATCCTCCTCAAACACCCCAATATCGGTATGAATTATCCTTTCTAACAGTCCGATATCGGTATGAATTATCCTCCTCAAACACCCCGATATCGGTATGAATTATCCTCTTCTAACAGCCCGATATCGGTATGAATTATCCTCTTCTAACAGCCCGATATCAGTATGAATTATCCTTTCTAACAGTCCGATATCGGTATGAATTATCGTCCTCTAACAGCCCGATATCGGTATGAATTATCCTTTCTAACGGCCCGATATCGGTATGAATTATCCTTTCTAACAGCGCGATATCGGTATGAATTATCCTTTCTAACAGCCCAATATCGGTATGAATTATCCTTTCTAACAGTCCGATATCGGTATGAATTATCCTTTCTAACAGTCCGATATCGGTATGAATTATCCTTTCTAACAGCCCAATATCGGTATGAATTATCCTTTCTAACAGCCCGATATCGGTATGAAGTATCCTCTTCTAACAGCCCTTTATCGGTGTGAGTTACCGTTCCTAAACCAGAGTTAAGAGAATGTGTGTTATGTTGCAGTTCGGCTCCATGACAGTATTTCCGAGGAGGGCTTCCACTACCTGGTTTTTGATCTGTGAGTATTTGATCATTTAAATTTCTGATGTTTTGTTCCCACTTGATCACTGTACACTGCTGAAGAGTGTGATTTGACCTTTGACCCCAGGGTTACTGGAGGAGAGCTGTTTGAAGATATTGTAGCGAGAGAGTACTACAGCGAGGCTGACGCCAGGTAAAACAGTCCTGTCAGAATGTGGAGTTACATAGTCCAGTTATATATGTGAGCTACATGTTATACACATGAGTTATATATCCATAGGTGAGTTATATAGAGTGAGTTATATATCCATAGGTGAGTTATATAGAGTTAGTTATATATCTATAGGTGAGTTATATAGAGTGAGTTATATAACCATAGGTGAGTTAAATACAGTGAGTTATAGAGTGAGTTATATATCCATAGGTGAGTTATATAGAGTGAGTTATATATCCATACGTGAGTTATATAGAGTGAGTTATATATCCATAGGTGAGTTATATAGAGTTAGTTATATATCTATAGGTGAGTTATATAGAGTGAGTTATATAACCATAGGTGAGTTAAATAGAGTGAGTTATATATGTATAGGTGAGTTATATATATATAGGTGAGTTATATAGAGTGAGTTATATATCCATACATGAGTTATATAGAGTGAGTTATATATACATAGGTGAGTTATATATACATAGGTGAGTTGTATAGAGTGAGTTATATATACATAGGTGAGTTATATAGAGTGAGTTATAGAGTGAGTTATATATCCATAGGTGAGTTATATAGAGTGAGTTATATATCCATAGGTGAGTTATATAGAGTGAGTTATATATCCATAGGTGAGTTATATAGAGTAAGTTATATATCCATAGGTGAGTTATATAGAGTGAGTCATATATCCATAGGTGAGTTATATAGAGTGAGTTATATATCCATATGTGAGTTATATAGAGTGAGTTATATATACATAGGTGAGTTATATAGAGTGAGTTATATATACATAGGTGAGTTATATAGAGTGAGTTATATATACATAGGTGAGTTATATATCCATACGTGAGTTATATAGAGTGAGTTATATATACATAGGTGAGTTATATAGAGTGAGTTATATATACATAGGTGAGTTATATAGAGTGAGTTATATATCCATAGGTGAGTTATATAGAGTGAGTTATATATTCATACGTGAGTTATATAGAGCGAGTTATATATCCATAGGTGAGTTATATACAGAGAGACTACACTTCAGGACTAGTGATTATGGCCTGAGCTTTACTGGCTGTACCTTTACACACTCTCTCCCTCTCCCTCCCTTCCTCTCTTTCTCTCTCTCTCTCTCTGTTTGTCTCTCTCCTCTCCCCCTCTCTCTGTCAGTCACTGTATTCAGCAGATCTTAGAGAGTGTTCATCACTGCCATGTTAACGGGATCGTCCACAGAGATCTGAAGGTCAGGAGATCCGCCCGTATCCACAGACAGATCCAGATTTAGCCTGCAGTGACTCAGTGTATCTGAATGCCCCTAGAGCTGTGGCTCAGTGCTCTACTACAGGATGTAGCTGCAGGTGTACACTCACACGGGACCCCTTTATATTATACAGACCCCGTCCCAGTACAGCCAGAACCCCTCCCAGTACAGCCAGAACCCCTCCCAGTACAGCCAGAACCCCTCCCAGTACAGCCAGAATCCCTCCCAGTACAGCCAGAACCCCTCCCAGTACAGCCAGAACCCCTCCCAGTACAGCCAGAACCCCTCCCAGTACAACTAGTACCCTGGCCAGTACAACCAGATCCTCTCCTGGTACGACCAGAACCCCCTCCCAGTACAGTCAGAACCCCTCGTAGTACAGCGAGAACCCCTCCCAGTACATCCAACCCCCCCCATTACAACCAGAACTCTTTCCAATACAGCAAGAACCCCTCCCAGTACAACCAGTACCCTGACCAGTATGACCAGATCCTCCCCAGTACAACCAGAACCCCTCGCAGTACAGCAAGAACCCCTCCCAGTACAACCAGTACCCTGGCCAGTATGACCAGATCCTCCCCATTACAACCAGAACCCCTCGCAGTACAACAAGAACCTCTCCCAGTACAACCAGACCCTCTTCAAATACAGTCAGAACCCCCCATTACAACCAGAACTCCTCCCAGTACAACAAGAACCTCTCCCAGTACAACCAGACCCTCTTCAAATACAGTCAGAACCCCCCATTACAACCAGAACTCCTCCCAGTACAGCCAGAACCCCTCCCAGTACAGCCAGAACCCCTCCCAGTACAACTAGTACCCTGGCCAGTACAACCAGATCCTCTCCTGGTACGACCAGAACCCCCTCCCAGTACAGTCAGAACCCCTCCCAGTACAGTCAGAACCCCTCGTAGTACAGCGAGAACCCCTCCCAGTACATCCAACCCCCCCATTACAACCAGAACTCTTTCCAATACAGCAAGAACCCCTCCCAGTACAACCAGTACCCTGACCAGTATGACCAGATCCTCCCCAGTACAACCAGAACCCCTCGCAGTACAGCAAGAACCCCTCCCAGTACAACCAGTACCCTGGCCAGTATGACCAGATCCTCCCCATTACAACCAGAACCCCTCGCAGTACAACAAGAACCTCTCCCAGTACAACCAGACCCTCTCCAAATACAGTCAGAACCCCCCATTACAACCAGAACTCCTCCCAGTACAGCAAGAACCCCTCCCAGTACAACCAGTACCCTGGCCAGTATGACCAGATCCTCCCCATTACAACCAGAACCCCTCGCAGTACAACAAGAACCTCTCCCTGTACAACCAGACCCTCTCCAAATACAGTCAGAACCCACCATTACAACCAGAACCCCTCACAGTACAGCAAGAACCTCTCCCAGTACAACCAAACCCTCTCCAAATACAGTCAGAACCCCCCATTACAATCAGAACTCCTCCCAGTACAGCAAGAACTCCTCCTAGTACAACCAGACCCTCTCCAAATAGTCAGAACCCCCCCATTACAATCAGAACCCCTCCCAGTACAACCAGAACCCCTCCCAGCATGACCAGAACCTCTCCCTATACAACCAAAACCCTCTCCTACTACAACCCAAACCCCTGACAATGCAATCTAAACCACTCTCAGTACACTCTGGAGTAGATCTAGAGTAGATCTAGAGGTGGTCTACGGTAGATCTGCAGTAGATCTAGCTTTAGTGTTACCTCTAGATTAGCTCTACAGCAGTCCAGTATTAGAGTGTTACCTCTAGGGTGAGCTCTAGAGCATCTGGTATCACTAGTAAGACTAGTGTTTCTAGTGTTAGTGTGTCTGTACATGCTGGCTCCAGTGTTAGTGCCAGTGTAAGTGTTAGCTCTAGCAGCTGTAGCAGATCCTGACATCTCTCTGTGTGTCTGTAGCCGGAGAACCTGCTGTTAGCGAGTAAGCTAAAGGGGGCGGCGGTGAAGCTGGCTGATTTCGGATTGGCTATAGAGGTCCAGGGGGAGCAGCAGGCCTGGTTCGGTAAGGGTCATTAGCACACACCTGGTACCTCCACTGTCTCGTCGCCTCACCAGCACACAAACCCGAGTTCATCACTGAGAGGACTTTCAGACATCACTAAACACAGGAACTGACCGGATGATGGCGTTCAGGGTTCATCAACAACCCATCAGGAATTCCTGGTCACTCATGTCACGTTCATGTCTGTTCAGGGTTTGCTGGAACTCCTGGATATTTGTCTCCGGAGGTGCTCAGGAAGGATCCATATGGAAAGCCAGTGGACATGTGGGCCTGCGGTGAGTGACCGGCCTGCGGTGAGCGACTCCAGCCCTGTAAAGCCTGCTCCAGGATCTGATGGGATCTGTCTGCGTGTGTTCTGTAGGTGTAATCCTGTACATCCTGCTGGTGGGATATCCTCCGTTCTGGGATGAAGATCAGCACCGCCTCTATCAGCAGATCAAGGCCGGAGCGTATGATGTGCGTATGAGTGCTTCCTCAGTCATCAGGATATATATACGACCTCACGTTGGGTCAGAGCCGGGGCAGAGGAAATTCAGCTGTGATGACTGTTCACACTCTTAGTGGATCACATGATCACAGATCTGCTGATACAGGTCTGCTCTCAAACATGACCTGGGTCACCTTAGCTGGCCAGGAGTCCTCTGACCACAAAGGCTTCTTCTGATTGGTAGTTAGACTGACCATGTGGTGATTGGTAGGTAGGTAGACTGACCATGTGGTGATTGGTAGGTAGGTAGACTGACCGTGTGGTGATTGGGTGAGGTAGTAGAGACACTGTGCTGTGATGGTACTAGAATGCCCGTGTGGTGATTGGTAGGTTAGTTTAGCACTGACCTGTGGTGGTTTGTAGTTAGGACTGACCGTGTGGTATTGGTAGGTAGGTAGACGACCG
>JAMWET010005475.1:0-35000 GCA_024036415.1 Prochilodus magdalenae
TCTATCCCTCTCTCTCTCTCTGTCTCTCTATCCCTCTCTCTCTCTCTCTCTCTCTCTCTCTCTCCCTCTCTCTCTCTCTGTCTCTCTCTCTCGCTCTGTCTCTATCCCTCTCTCCCCCTCTCTCTCTCTGTCTCTCTATCCCTCTATCCCAGCATTGGTCCACAGAGTGATGACGCTCCATCCAATACCTCTGGGATGAGTTCAAGTGAAGGTTGTGATCAGAACCAATCAACCAACATCAGAACCGGACCTCACTAATGCTCCTCTGGCTCAATGCACACATTCAGAGCCCCCACCACTGTTTAAACACCTGATGTAAAGCCTTGCTGGAACCATACCAACTCTCTTACACGCTCACCAGTCCCCTGGGACTGAAACCACACCTCCACCAGCACCATCAGAGTGCGATCCTGAAAGGCCAGTGGAACAAGCTAGACTGAAGCAGGGCATCAAGTACAGCTCCGCTTGACCTGCCATCCCTCAGGAGGCATGGAAGACAAGCGTCCAGGCTCTTCTCTGTCCTGGCTCCCAGATGGTGGAATGAACTTCCACTGGTTCCACTGGCTGTCTGAACAGCAGACTGTCTCCGGGGCTTTAAACCCTGAAGGCCATCTCTCACCTCAGTGAATACTCTCTGATAGACAGATATAAACTGAAATGCTCGTTTTGGCTTTATACTGAGATTAGTGTTTCTTCTCTCTAGGTATGAGCGCTGGGCTGGGTTGCCAGGTAGTGCTCAGCTGCTGTGTTTAACTCTGTATTCTTCATTCTGGGTGTCACGTCTGAGGGTCTGTCTAACGCCGCTGCTCCTCCGGACTCCAGTTCCCAGAGTGAACCGTCCGATGACGTCACCCACACGCTCGCACTCCCCCGATCCTCTCCGGTCTAACTCTCCTGATTACTGGTTCCTCTCAGCTGTGCTATCCCGTCATGAGCACTTCATGAACAGTCAGTCTCGGCGAAGTTTTTGCTCTGTTGGTTTGATCTCGTTGTTCCTCGGCGCCGCTCTCTCCTTACCCCTTTGGTTCGTTCGCCCGTTTATATTGTCTTCCGGTTTTGACCCTGGTTTCTGTTTTCAGATTCTGCCTGTGATCTCCCCTCTGGTTCTGTCTCTCTGCCTCCCTGGATTCTGAACTTCGCCTTTCTCTCTCTCTCTGATGACCAGGTAATGTCCCTTTGTCTTGCTACACCGCTCTCGGCTGTTGTGTAAAGCTCATGGACTGTTTAATGAGCTTCTCTGTGTTTTGGCGCCGCTCGCGTCACGCCTAGCTCTTTGTTGCTGACACTGGGAATCAGAACTGGCCCTGGTTCGGGCCGCATCTGAGCTCAAGGTGAGTTTTGGTCTCTAACCTTCTTATACTAGCTAGTACTAGCTTACCCAGCGGAACACTGAGCATGGCCGGAGGTCGTTCTGGATAAGAGCGTCTTCTAAATGTTTCAGGGTGGTCCGTTTCGTACTGCCTGACTCTCTGTGTGAGGGCATGCTGAGCTTAATCAGAACTGTGTTACGAGATGACATCACCTTCCTGTAATCACGGTTTCTCCCTCTGGTGTGTTTTGGGCTTCAGAACTTTCCGGAGTGACTACATGCGCAAAAGAAATTCCGTAATGACCTCTCCCAAAGTGAGGAGCATCAGAGTAGGCCTGATTTTCTCTGTGGCTGACTTTTCCTGCAAAATCAGGATGCGTTTTTCCCACTTAGGTACAAATACAAACACATTTCTACACACCTGGATCAAACCGCACCACAGCGTGAATCAAAGCTCTGAGTAATACGAGTATGGACCTCACAGGGTCCGCGCTCAGCGCCATGCAATGCAAGATAAGCAGGAACCCACACACACACGTACACACACACAATCATTCTGTCTGTTCTACAGATGCCAGAGAGTGTGGGCTTTCATCTCTACCCCCGAGACCCACAAAGCAGCCCTTCAAAAAAACAGCACTTCGAAAAACATCTCAAACAGTGGATAAAACCCCGGCGCCGATAAGCCGGCGCAGTAGCGGCTCGCACGCCGAACGCCGGCTCTATTGAATGACAATGATTTAAGAATTGAAATTCATATATGCCCTGCGTGGGCTGCTGATTGCCGCATTTGCATGGTCTTTCATTTAGGCTTACGCCGTCTGCTCGGTGGAGCTCCATGCAGAGCAGCGCGTTTAACAAGAAAGCGCCCATGAAAAATACAGGAGGTGACTGGTGTTACGGCTCGGGCTGGCAGCCGCATGTTAAGCAACACCGATGAACCAGCCAGGGAGAGAGTAAAGAGCAGAGACGCGGCCGGCGCGCACTCACCTACAAACGAGGTCTCCCCCAGGTAGCCCCTGCGCCGCAGCACCACCTCCAGCAGCCCGGCCTGTTCGTCCACCACGTAGCTCCGCTGCTGCAGAGAGATCCAGGCCCAGTCTAAGCGGAAATGCTGACCTTTCAGCTTATTGCCTCCTGCAAGACAACCAAGACCAGAACAGAACACGTCAGATTATACATACTCAGAAACCTTCTTTATTAAATTCTCCGTTCGGCCAGCCTTCCGCGCTCAGACCTTCCATATTTACTGGGACTGGATTATGGACCTGTTTGAAGCTAAGGCTTTAGTGGAGGCCTGGTTTGATTCCCGGGTCGGCAATCAGGGTCATTCCTGAATGCAGTTGGCATGTTCTCCCCATGTGGGCTTCCCTCTCCAGGTGCTCTGGTTTCCTCCCACGGCCCATCACATGTGGTCCGATGAAGTAGAGATGCTAAATTGACCCTCTAGGTGTGACCTGACCTGCCTTTCACCCAACGATTACTAGCAGAGGCTCCAGCCTGTTCTTCAATGGTCAGGACCCCACTACAGGACCCCCACAGGACAGATATGATGTGGGTGGTGGATCATTGTAAGCACTGCAGTGATATTGACGCGGTGGTGGTGTGTTAATGTGTGTTGAGCTGGTGTGAGTGGATCTGAAATCTGCTGGACTGAGAAACGTCCATCAACCAACACTATCCAGCCAACAGTGTCCTGTGGGCAGCGTCCTGTGGGCAGCGTCCTGTGGGCACCATCCTGTGGGCAGCATCCTGTGCCCACTGATGAAGGACTAGAGGATGACCAACACTGCACTGTGCAGCAGCAGATGAGCTATCGTCTCTGACTGTCCATCTACAAGGTGGACCAGCAAGGTAGGAGTGTCTAATAGAGTGGACAGTGAGTGGACACAGTGTCTCAACACTCCAGCAGCACTGCTGTGTCTGATCCACTCACACCACCACCACGTCAGTGTCACTGCAGTGCTGAGAATGATCCACCACCCACATACTACCTGCTCTGTGGGGGTCCTGTGGGGGTCCTGCCCATTGAAGAACAGGGTAATACAGTACACAGAGAAACAGATGGACTACAGTCTGGACCTGTACACCTACAGAGTGTCCTGTATGGTCAGTGGAGTGTGGACCTTATGAAGTGGTCGGTGGGTGTAAACCAGTAGTGTTCTGCTGAACACAGTTGCTAAGTAACTATGATGTTGAATGTACCCTGTATTGATTTTTCAGCTGGAGGAAACCGCCAATACCAAACCAATAGAAGTTCTTTCCTTGGCCGCTACAGTTCTACCTAAAATCAGCCGGACTTTTAAGATGTTCCAGACGATTACACACTCCGCCCTGTGCTCGCCTACTCTGCCAATACCTGCTTATCCTAATCAATACTTCATTAGGTTAAATCAGATGTTGGGAATGTGGAACTGAGCGGATCCATGAAGTGTCTGGAGCCCGGTCCAAAGGGGAGGAGCCAAACCTGTGCACAACTGATCCGCTTACAAGATATCAAAACCTTTTATCATCAAATTCTGTGGCACATTCAGCCTATAGGCTTTCCTTTACTGGCAAAGTGCAATGTACACTACCAGTCAAAAGTTTAGGTACACCCCTCTAACTGGATGTACTGGTGGTCTTAAAGACTCTACAGTGGTACACTGAACAGCTCCACCTGCTGAGAGTCTGAACCTGTCCATATCCTGCTACACCACATCTACTCCTGATGTACACAGTATGATCCTCCTCCATATCTCCACCTCTAATATATATTTAGTGGTGTAAAAACTTTGATCTCTTTTTCTGCACAGTGTAAAAGCTCTAGTTCTCCTTTCAGGTTAGTGTATATTCATGATGGACCGGCCAATAGAATCGCTCCAAACCTGCTTAGTAATAAACCTTGTTCTATCAGCTCCACTGCAGGGTAAGAAAGCTGCTCCATCCTCCTGTACAGCTCCACTCTGGAGGGGTTTAAGGTGGACTGGATAATTCCATTAGAGGGTTTTAAGGTGGACTGTATATTTCCATGAGGGCTAGTTTATAGTTTGGTGTCACTTTTATTCTACAGTGAAGCTTTAAGATACACAGAAGGAGAACCTGCTATGAAGAGCTACTTCAGCTTTTAATCACTGCACTGGAGACTGGACTGGACAAGTTTCTGGATGTAGCCACATCAGTGTTCAGACACTCTTACATCAAGTGGGTTGGTCAGGTGGTCCAGATTTGGTGGAAGCCGTCCCTGGCACTGTTCCGAGGAGAATTCCCTGTAGGCTGGGATTGTATCCACTGCTGGTAGACCCGTATGACCGTACGCTTCCATACACCTGCAGATTCAGCTACTTCCTTCACACTATGGTCTTTGGCCACGCCCACATGCAGTCCCTCCTTTTAGCCAATCATTACCATCTGCTCTGGAGCGTTTACCACACATGGAACGAGATATTCCCTGCACTGTAGCACCTCTTCCCAATCTATGGATCCCGTCACTCACACCACGTTGGGATTTACAGCCCCATCAATCTTGCGCAGTGCCATCTGCAGGAACCTGAAATTACTGCCACCTTACACATGCAAGGTGACTCACTAAGCTTACTATATAAAGGCACATGTATGTAGGCACACACGATAGAATGGGCTGACATAAAATACATGTATATGAAAAAATAGGAAAAAGATAAATTGATGGTTTTACTGCACAGGGGAAACTTGACACTGGTGAGGAAGATGTTTGTTGTTGACATACTGTAATAATTTTAGTATGCACAACATGATATTAAAATAAATAAATAAACTAACTATCTTTCCCAGTTTTTTTTCTCTGGCCTGTAATTGTTTTACTTGACTTTTATTATTATTTTTTTTATTTATCTGTTATATTATCCTTTATATCATCCTTATATTTAATCTTAGCACTTCTTATTATTGTTATTTTTATCTAATTTTCTTTTCATTTAATAATTTTAACGTCTGTTTTTATTTTAATTGGTCTATTTATCCTTCTTATAGTTAATCAACCGATCAATCAATATTTATCTGTATACCGCTAACACTGTCTCAAAGCAGCTTCACAGAGAAGCCATTTATATAAAGGAACAGAAAAACACGCAGTCCATGTACAGATGTAGGAAAGGAAGTCCGGGTCCAAGCTCCCAGTGAGCAAGCTAGAGGCAACAGTGGCGAGGAAAACTCCCTTAGAGTCAGAGGAAAAAGCCTAGAGAGGAACCTCAGGTGGATCCCGGGTGAGGAGAGACAGACAGAGCTAACAGGAAGAGGAGCTTAGAACATCTATCAGATCCAGTCTGATTAATCCAGGAGGCGGGGATTACAAAGGTGGAGCTGGTCCATAGGTTCTCTGTTTAAGGGGGAGACAGAGTTCAGGATCAGAGTCAGAAGCTGGCGGCTCTACTGCGGTCACTGTAGTCGTTGTAGTCATGTCCGGTGACGAGATGGAGAACCAGGGCAGGAGGCTCACGGTGGAGAGGATGCTCTGGTGACTCTAGCCGCTCTTCATTAATGAAATCTTAATGATCCTCTCAAATAATTACAGCCTTAATTATCATTTTGTTTGAGTTTATTTTGCATGAGTTCTATTTAGTCTTTTTTTCAGATTAAAATCCATCATTTCAGTCTCAGTCTCTTAAAATGCGTGACTTCATTGAAAAATGAGGGTGACCCTTAATGTATCTCCCGGTGAAAATGAAGGTTGATTGACTGACTGATTGTACATCTTCTCTGACTGGGAGTCTGCTCTGACTGGGAGTCACTGAGGCCTTTACCCATCATGGAGCTCCTGGCTGTCCTGCACTGTGGAAGCTTGGCCTGCGTTCTGCTGACCCATCTTATGACCCACCAACATAATTACAGACTAATCAGACACTATACTCTGCTTTCTAGTGCTGTCCTGTATCTGGTGTTGACCCGAGGAGGATGGGTTCCCCCTTTGAGTCTTGGTTCCTCTTGAGGTTTCTTCCTTCCTAACTGAGGGAGTTCCTCCTTGCCACTGTGGCCCTCGGCTTGCTCATTCGGGGCTCGAACACCAGATTCTTTGTAAAGCTGCTCTGTGATACATCCGTTGTAAAAAGCGCTATAAAAATAAATGTTGATTTAATTTGATTAGTATTTCGATATAGGTTTCGGCCATATCGAGAATTTTCAACTTGCATCACCAGTATTAATGTTCATCTGAGCTTTTATTTGACCTTTTACTATTGATGGATTCCTGATTGGCTTTATTCTAATGTGATATAGTATATATAGCACATACATATTCCTGAGAAAATTACATGAAACTAATTCGCTCGCATGCCACAGACTTAAATCACTTTCCTTAGGATATGGTCCGGATCCATTGAAGCCATTCCCAGTCCAGGAACTACTAACCGATGTAATTAGTCCCTAACGATCAGTAGTAAAGTCTCGGGATGTGAAGTCATTAACAGCTGTAGACTTTTCCATTTGAATGTGTAATGGCGGAACGTTTGCCGTTCAAAGCCCAATCCCAATCCCCATGGATTCTGATGTGAACTACACCAGGAATACCGGGAATGCAGAGTGGCTTATGGACGCAGGACATCTTCCAAACACAAGCTGGAATTTTTTTGATAGACCTCACACACACACACACATACAGA
This sequence comes from Prochilodus magdalenae, assembly GCA_024036415.1. NCBI lineage: Eukaryota > Metazoa > Chordata > Actinopteri > Characiformes > Prochilodontidae > Prochilodus > Prochilodus magdalenae. The sequence continues at coordinate 6,925 of JAMWET010005475.1, forward strand.
CACTGGAAGACGACTAGAGCTGATCCCAGAAACACACAGGCATGCATTCATGTCAGGTTTCAAAAATCCATGTGTGCCAATGGATACGCCAATGGAGCGTCTGTCCTGCTCGCTTCACTCGCATACAAAACGTCTCGGCATGTAGCCAACCGGGATTTCACTCCAATCACTGGCTTCATACATCCACCAGCCACCGAGACTGTCACGCCCATCACACTTCATCTTCACCTCCTGACAGGTGGGAATGTTTCACCTGTACTTGGATCCGCACCAAACATCAAACCAGGGAACTCCACATCAGAGGATGCAACAACTCTAGAACAGTGTTGGGTAGGTCTGACATTGTGAGACATGCAGCTGATTCGATTTCCACACGAGACTTCTCAGAAAGCAGGGTCGCATTGTAAGGCTCCGAGAAACAGGATGGTATTGATGATAGAAGAAGGCATGCACAAGTTACATAAAGGATCACCAACTCGCAATCTGACATGTATGGAGTGACCCAACAGCCATGACTGCTGACAGTCAGAGAGAAGTGGTGTCCTCCATGAGTCGTCCTGTTAGTGCAGCATCAGCAGACGGCTGCACCACGCAGGACTACATGCACACAGACCGTTACCACGACTGTCCTTAACACCACGTCACCGTCACCAAAGACTGCAGTGGTGTCGTACCAGACTGTCATGGAGTGACTCAGAATGGCAGCGGGTCATCTTCAGTGACGAGTCCCGCTTTAGTCTTGGTGGAGACGCCCAACGAATCCGTGTGTGGAGGCAACGTGGTCAGCACCAAGATGAACGGTTTGTAGTCACACGTCCAGAAGACCTGGTGTCCCTCCACCTCCACCCCTACCGCACCATCTGCAGGAACTGTGTGAGGATGTTGAAGCTGCATGGGATGGATTATCACAGGACACCATCAGGAACCTCTACAGCTCCATACCGAGACGTCTGGCGTGTTGGGTTAGCAAACACGGCGGCCCGACGCCATACTGAGAGACAGACTTCTGTATGTGTAGCTCAATAAATATTGATCATATCAGTCTAAATTTATCATCAGTTATTGATCCTGGTCACCTTTATCTTCCTTCCCAACACACCTGCACTCCCACACCTCCTTCTGGGTGCAGCTGTTCTGTTGATGTGATTCACAATTCTTTTTTAACGTTATCCCGTCCAAATAGCGCTTTAGAAGAACCATGCTGTGTTCCCTATAGAACCCTTTAATTCTGGAAGCAGAGCTGGTTCATCTCTCCGTGGAGTGTATATAGTGGGTAGAGGAATGCTGCAGGGCTCCTGCTAGACTTCAAAAACCTCCAAATCTCTCCAGAACCATTGTACCGTCATCTCTTCTGGTCAGACTTCGAGGAAGGCTATGCCGGCTGGAGGACGCATATCCTGCTCTTAGAGGGAAAACTACAGTGTGCCGGTTCGTGGATCATCAGAAGGTTCCTAGAAGTTCCACTCAGCTTCCCGGGGTCAAGCCAAGTGGTGCACAGGCCCGACAAAAAGGCATGTGTGAGCTGCAACATTACCTCTACCTCTATTTAATTATCTTCGATCTCAGTGACTCACCGAGACCCCAAGATACTTCTCTCCTGAGGATAACACCAAGAGGCAATCCAGCCGTGTCCAATCGCACTGCACACTCTGGCTTCATTCGGATGCGTCCGGCATGCGGAACACATCAACACAAAATGAACTAATATACTCAAACATACTGATTAAACGTGAGATATTTTGATAAACTGCTGCAATCTTATGCGGTATTGGGGACTCAGGGGAGCCTGCCTCAGCAGCATGGCTCTACCATGATGGAGAGTTTGTAATTTAGCCCACTGCTATGGCTCTCGCAGCGCACAAAGCTAAAGGATGCTCCTCCTGCAGAGCAACCCGTTAGTGCTCCAGGTTTCATTTTGAGCTATTGAAGCAATAGGCCAGAGTCCCTAATCTTAATCTGTCACGTCTATCTGGACACTGGCTTTACTCCGAACACATGGAATGCTAACAGAGACAATGCTAGAACCTAACAGAGCTGTGAGAATGCCAAGAACCCAACAAAGAGAATGCTAATAGAGAGGATGCTAATGAAGAGGATGCTAGAACCTAATAGACGTTTGAGCATGCTACTAGAGAGGAGGCTAGAACCTAACAGAGGTGTGAGCATGCTAATAGAGGATGCTAGAACCTAATAGAAGTGTGAGAATACTAATAAAGAGGATGCTAGAACCTAATAGAGGTGTGAGAATGCTAATAGAGAGGAGGCTGGAACCTAATAGAAGTGTGAGAATTCTACAAACCCAATAAAGATAATGCTAATCGAGATAATGCTAATAAAGAGAATGCTAATAAAGAGAATGCTAATAAAGAGGATGCTAGAACCTAATAGAAGTGTGAGAATACTAATAGAGAGGATGCTGGAACCTAATAGAGGTGTGAGAATGCTAATAAAGAGGATGCTAGAACCTAATAGAGGTGTAAGCATGCTAATAGAGAGGAGGCTAGAACCTAATAAAGGTGTGAGCATGCTAATAGAGAGGATGCTAGAACCTAATAGAGGTGTGAGCATGCTAATAGAGAGGATGCTAGAACCTAATAGAGGTGTGAGCATGCTAATAGAGAGGATGCTAGAACCTAATAGAGGTGTGAGCATGCTAATAGAGAGGATGCTAGAACCTAACAGAGGTCCCTACACGTCTCGGTATATGATAAATGATGAATTTAGACTGATATGAACCATATTTATTGATATTAGTGGGGTAATGAGAAGCACCATGATGAGAAGTCTCATATTTCCAGCTTCAGATCATTTTCTGTGGATTCAGGGTTTAAAGACAGGCAGCGTAATCAATGGGACTGTGAAACAGACAGGCGGCTCTGTATATCCACGGCCTCCATGTTTTCCCTATTATACTGGAAGGGCTTAAACATCCAAGGAAAAGCAATCAGCTTGTCACAGTCAGCAAAGAACAGGAAATGAAGCTAACGCTGGCTGGACTCGTCATCTTTCAAAGAGAAGACAAAGTGAAGAATACTAAAGGGCTGGTAGCTTTGAAATGACTGGTAAATAATCGCCGTCACACAAAACCCTTCTTTCCTTTAGACAACAGCCTGGCAAAGCACCAGCAGCACCTCAGATTCCAGAGTCAAGACCATGAAACAATCTAGAAACCACCTGGGACAACAAAACTGGAACCTTAGCAACCACATGGGACACCCAAGCAATGTTCCATTCGGAGTGTGGTGTCTCGCCCTCTGCTGTGCTGTCATGTAAACATGGGAGGCGAGGTCATACAAAGTGGATGTGGAAGAGTCATTCTGAGTCACTCCATGACAGTCTGGCACAACACCACTGCAGTCTTTGGCGACCATGAACACCACGCAGGACTACATGCACACAGACCGTTACCGCGACCGTCCTTAACACCACGTCACCGTCACCAAAGACTGCAGTGGTGTCGTACCAGACTGTCATGGAGTGACGCAGAACGGCAGCGGGTCATCTTCAGTGAAACCACCTGGGACACTATAACATCAACCTTAGCAGCCACATGGGACACCTCAGCACCAGCACCAGCTTAGTAGCCACCCGATATTTCAAAGTGTGGTGTCTTGCCATTGGCTGTACTGTCGTATATACATGGGAGGCGTGGCCATGCAAAGTGACTGTGCAACGAAGCTTTCAGAGCTAAGAGTAATTCTGAGTCAGTCTATGACAGTCAGGCACGACACTACTGTGGTCTTTGGCAAATGCTGATGTGACGCTAAGAGCAGTGTAAGGCAACTAGTCCTGCGACATGCAGGCGCGTGCCAATGGTGCTGGCACTAACAGAACGACTCATGGAGGGCATCACTACTCGCTACACATCAGGAAGCACCTTAGATTCATAGCCACGGCCAAGAAAGACTTTAGAAACCACCTGGGACACTATAACATCCACCTTAGCAGCCACATGGGACACCCCAGCACCACCTTAGTAGCCACCTGATATTTCAATAGTGGTGTCTCGCCACTGGCTGTGCTGTTGTATATACATGGGAGGCGTGGCCATGCAAAGTGGCTGTGCAAAGAGGCTTTCAGGAGGCGCCTGGTAAGAAGAGACACCCGTGGGTGTAGTGCATGCGCAATGTTCTTCGACTTTGGTGCCCGAAGTGGGCATGGAGAGGAACGGCACAGGAATGGTGAGGAATAAACACCACGGTGAGGTTTGGCTGGAGGACACTGAAAGGGGCAGCGGTCTGTAGCGAGGACGCCTAGGCGATGGCTGGCATTGAGGATGCCCGTGTGGCAGCGAGGACACCTGCATGGTGGACCAGCAGTGAGGCCCTGTCAGTAGAGCAGCATGGCAGTCTGGTGGCACAGACAGATGCTACAATGGGTTTTGCATGTCAGCCCAACTTGCAGTTTGCTGAGAAGCAGGATTTCACTACCACAGAGCCATTACACACCTCTGTCCATCCCGTAAAGGCGGAAAACAGAGGGGTATATGTTATCTGCTCTCTCGGCTGGCTGTACCTATCGTTACCTGTCTGAGCATTGACATGCGCTCAATACCCAGCCAGTCGATATCTGCACTCGGTGGACACTCGGCTGAAGCCTCTGATGATTTAATTCACCGAATAACTCTTCTGACTCCGGCTACGTAGAAAAACAGGAGCTCAATAACTCAGTTGCAGTCAGTCAGCAGTAGAGTCAATATGGATTGTTATTCCAGCTCTCGCCCATTATTCCAGAAGTCTCGGAATCTTCGGATACTCGAAGTCTATGAAATCAATCAGCTTCAGATATGCCAGTTTATGTCTTCTTATCTTCACCACCGTCAGCCAGACTGCTCTGAAAACAGGCTCCTGTGCTTTCACATGCACCAGTTCTCTACAGGACCTTCTCACAAACTCAGAGCAGGCTTCTATGGGACTCCATTCGGACACTGCAAAAACAACAACACCGTACCCAGGTAAAAATGTCAGACATCGAACACTCAGCATGCAGCACACAGGCGAACAGGCTCCGGACGGTCTAGACGGACCACCAGTAGAGAGGATTGTTTGATCCGCTGACAAGCACAGGCAGCCCCCAGAGTTTTCTCGTCCACCATCCAGCCACATGTGGCACCTTCATTACACCCCACTGTCTCCGACCGGATCATTTCCAGGAGCTCAGCAGAAATTTGGGGTCACTGTGCCCATTCCATGTCCTGCCATTGACAGCCAGCCACCGCCACCTTCGTCTGCACCGGTGTTGTTAATGAGAAACCTGGACTGCCCCTGGATCTACGGCGACGAATGCAGGTTCTGTTTGGGATCCGATGATGGCCGGTACAATCCTGCCGTTGCTGTGGAGTGACGCACTGCCCCAACAGCTGGCCTGATGACCCAGGGACCCATCGCATACAACAGTCTGCCACAGCAAGTAGCGATACGAGGGACACTAACAGCTCAGCGATATGTGCAGGACGTCCTCCGGTCACATGTGTCGCCTCTTCCATGTGGCATTCGATAGCAGGATAGCGCTCGCCCACACACGGCAAGGGTTTCCCAGGAATGTCTCCGCTGGAGTGCCACACTTCCTTGTCCTGCCCGGTCACCAGATTTACTTTCAGTCGTGCATTTCTGAGACCGGCTGAAACGCCAGCTTTGGAGACCTACGAGTGTGCAGGATAGCAGTTTCACAACCGACACATACTAAACACTGAAAGAACTTCACCACCGGGGTACAAACACTGCTCCCAAGAAATAATTCATCTAATCTGATTCCACTCTACCACAAAGAAGCAGCCTTGATGCCAGAGTGAGCGGATAACTTCCGACAGACTGTCAAATGAAGACGAAGCTCAAGGGGACCCTAAAAAACTCAGAAAGTGATTTGCAAGTATGCCAGAGACTTGGAGCGTCTGTTCTGCCAAAACGGAAGGAATCTCCTGTTTAATCTCCGCTTCTTAGAGAAGAATCCCACCATTTCCACTCAAACGAACCAAAATACTTCCAGTTTTCCAGCTTCCCAGCTTCCTCTGAAACCGATATGCACAGAGAGACAGGTAGGGATAAAGAAGAAGCCGGGACTTACCATTCCGGGAATTCCGTGCCTACTTACCAGGAACGGGGCTGATATATAATACATGACTCATGCATTAAAATGAGAGCCTGATGTTTCTCTTTTTTCTCCTATTATTTATTTTTAATAGTTTATATTTAGGTGTGTGTTAGAAATGACCTCAGTATTATTTTATGAGACACTGAAACTTTAATATACCTCTATAAGACCAGACAAGATGCTGTCCTCCTATTACCAGAAATTAGGCAGACAAGATTCCCGGATTTCAGGAATTCACAGGTCAGCACATCTGAAGTGCAAAGGCTAAGCCTCGCCCCGGGTGAACCCCTCTCTTGATCATGGTATCGCCCCTGCCATGTAAGTATACATGCAATCTACTCCCACCAGCCACTTCATAAAGGCCACCACTCACTGTCCATCTCATCAGCTCCACTGACCATATAGGACACTCTGTAGGTGTACAGGTCCAGACTGTAGTCCATCTGTTTCTCTGTGTACTGTATTACCCTGTTCTTCAATGGTCAGGACCCCCACAGGACCACCACAGAGCAGGTACTATGTGGGTGGTGGATCACTCTCAGCACTGAACACCACGTCACCGTCACCAAAGACTGCAGTGGTGTCGTACCAGACTGTCATGGAGTGACTCAGAATGGCAGCGGGTCATCTTCAGTGACGAGTCCCGCTTTAGTCTTGGTGGAGACGCCCAACGAATCCGTGTGCGGAGGCACCGTGGTCAGCACCAAGATGAACGGTTTGCTTTCACACGTCCAGAAGGCCTGGTGTCCCTCCACCTCCACCCCTACCGCACCATCTGCAGGAACTGTGTGAGGATATTCAAGCTGCATGGGATGGATTATCACAGGACACCATTAGGAACCTCTACAGCTCCATACCGAGACGTCTGGCGTGTTGGGTTAGCAAACACGGCGGCCCGACGCCATACTGAGAGACAGACTTCTGTATGTGTAGCTCAATAAATATTGATCATATCAGTCTAAACTTATCATCAGTTATTGATCCTGGTCACCTTTATCTTCCTTCCCAACAGACCTGCACTCCCACACCTCCTTCTGGGTGCAGCTGTTCTCTGGATGATGAGTGTGATTATGATGAACAGATTGCTGTAGGAGTAATACAAGCTGATTCATTCTGCTCCTGCTGTACATGAGTAGTGCTGCACAGTGCACTGTGGAAAGCAGGCCAGCGTGGTGGTTTCCCTCCAAAACAGACGGATGGTAGTCTTCCCGAGGTCACTCTCCATCAGCACCGGTGCATGAACACTTGTGAATATTTGATGCGACCAAACCGTCTCCCTCGTGGAAAACGCCACTCAGGCCGACTTTACTTTTAATGCAGCACTGCGTTAAGGGATGCATTACTGGAGAGAGCTGGAGGTCAATCTGTGGCTAAAAGGCTGGGGATTCTTTTCAGGTGCGCATGACCACCCTCCGCATACAAAGAGACGTTCTGCCCTTTAGAGGGGGGAACTGAGGCAAATCTACACTGACAGAAGAGGGAGAAAACGTCGCGCTTCCATCCTGCGCTGGAAAAAACAGCTCGGCACCACTGAGTCACCTCGAAAATAAATAAATAAATAAATAAATAAATAAAAACCCAAGGTTTATGGTTGTCCTTACTCATTTCCTCTCCTTGGTCTACTCTCTTTCTCTTTTCGGTTATTTCCTCTCCTTTGTTTCTCCTTGAGAGGAAGAACACGCTGGCTTATGTCGCTAAGAGGGCTCTCAAATAATTAAAATAACCGACTGTGATTGGACACCTTAATTGGCAATTAATCATATTTGTCTAATTAGCTTTATTCTGTAAATGGTGTCGGAGAAGCTACAACCAAATATTGCAAGTCTAAAGGAACATACATGTCAGAAGTGCCAAGACATGATATATATAGATTCTGTACATTCAAATAACCTTGTGTGTTTAAGGTGGTAGTAACTCCAGGCTCCTGCAGATGGCGCTGTATGAGGATGATGAGGTTATAAGTACCTGCGGGGTGTGAGTGACGGGATCCATAGATTGGGAAGAGGTGCTACAGTGCAGGGAATGTCTCGTTCCATGTGTGGAAAATGGCTCCAGAGCAGATGGTAATGATTGGCTAAAAGGAGGGACTGCATGTGGGCGTGGCCAAAGACCATAGTGTGAAGGAAGTAGCTGAATCTGCAGGTGTGTGGAAGCGTACGGTCATACGGGTCTACCAGCAGTGGATACAATCCCAGTCTACAGGGAATTCTCCTCGGAACTGTGCCAGGGAAGGCCTCCACCAAATCTGGACCAACTGACCAAGAGGGTCAGAACACTGATGTGGCTACATCCAGAACCTCGTCTAGTACATGCCCAATCCAGTCCCAGCTGTTACTGGTGCTCATGGTAAACCTTATGGAAAGTCTTTCCAGAAGAGATGGAGCTGTTAGAGCTGTAAAGGGTGGGCCGACATCATATTAAACCCTATGGATTAGGAATGGGATACGTGTGTGAAGGCAGACGAGGGAATACTTCTGGCCATACCAGTGCATGTCTCTTGAACGTTTGCTCCCTCTTCAACAATCTGGACTAGCGTTGAGTACACACCGGGGGAAGGGTGCTAACTGAAAGGTGCCTGGCTTGGCTAGTCAGGTAAGGGCCCCCCGTTAGAAATACCGGCATTCCAGAATTTCCCAGGAGCATGTTTACTGTTGCTAGTTCAGAGGCATTTGCCTTGCAGCATTCCCGTCAGAGACGTCCAGTACTGCTTTACATGCGGTCCTGGTACCGGTGCAACCCTCATACATGCAGGTCAGTGGTGTTCACCGGCTCCGTAACCGTATAGCTCCTGCTGCAGTCGTGCTAATGTGGTGCTTTCCACACGGCTGTTGTAGATTTATCCATAGGCCCAACACAAACACTGACCAGCGCGGTCTGCTGAGTGTGAGTGTGGTGCTTTGAAAGGGACTCTGAAGTGTTTGAAGGAGAGGAGTACGGCACCGCTACAGCTGGTTTGATGGACTGCTGTATATGAGACATCACATCAGTGATATTAACTGATATCTCCGATCGCTACATGTGACTACATACGCCGTTCAGTTTACTAAACACCCAAAGAGACATCTGTTATCTGATTCTCACAGCTCACAGTAAAAGACCCAGTGCAGTCCTCTACACTGCAAAAATGAGATCCAGGACAGTAAAATTATTTCATATCTGGTCGATAGATCTTAAAATTCTTCTGTAAGCTCTTTTAACCTCATTTCCAGGTAGATCTACTAGATACACCTGTAGGCCTAACAGGAGAATACTACTCCTAACTTTCTCACTATACTGGCAAATAATTCGGATCGTTTCTTAAAGTAAGTCACATCATCTGCTGATATGGGAAAAAATTGAAAAAAAATTACAGCTTACTAAAATCACTTAAACCATTTAGAACTGTCTGACAAAAATGTTAAATAAAAAAAGAATTAGTTTTGAAATCATATTAAAATGAACTCAAAATGATTAAGATGTTGCAGATGTAAGATATTTCATATTTGCTAGATGAAAGATCACTTAATGTCACAAGATATCATTTTCTACTGCTATAATTTACACACTGCAAAAAATATATACACCTTGGCAAGTAAAATGGTCTTATACTTGCATCTTAAAATATCTTAGAATTCTAATTTATCTTCTTTATTAATTTATCTACCTTTGTTCTTAGTCATCCGCCAACATAGTGCTAAATTCTGGCCTATTAACATCACTTTAAACAAGTAAAATAGCTTCCTAACAAGCCAAATGTGAAATATAAGGTATATCAACCATATCGTCGCTGTCCAATGAAAAACATGTATCTCCATTTTTGTTGATTTTTACTTTTATGCCTCATTTGATCACATGAGCTGCTGTTTACACTGTGTGGAAATTTTTATGAAGAATGGACCAACAGAAATGACCCAGAACTGCTTGGAAAGACGTCCGGTTCTATTGACTTCCATTCAAATGAAATGAGGTTTTTGGCCTCTCCTGTAAAGTTGCCATTTTGGAGATCCCTGTTTTTCTTTGGACAGCGACGATATACAAGATCATTTTACTTACCAAGAGCTCATTTTTTGTGTATATGAATATTGAGAAAGCTAATAACTGTTATTAAGCCGTATATTGTGTGGCCGTGCTGTAAGAAACGTTTACCAAGGAAAATAAAATTAATTATTGTTCTGATTATTTATTGAATTATTCAAATACGCATTTTATATGCGGTCTCTTGGTATGAAATATGCATAGTATATGCAAAGCCTATGGTAATTATAAATGTAACCATGCAAAAACTGAGATAGTAGACTGCATTAAATACAGTATGCACGCGAAAACTGAGATCTCGTCATGTAAAATGATCTGATATCTAACTACAACAACTTCGTTATTTTGAGATCATCAGAAGATAAAAGTTTTTATTTCATTTTTACCAGACAGTTTTATTTGGGTTAAGTGATTTTAGTAAGATAATTTTCCCCATATCAGCAGATAATGTGACTTACTTCACTCCGAATGATTTGCCAGTATAGTGAGAAAGTTTGGCCTACAGGTGTAACTAGTAGATCTACCTGGAAATGAGGTTAAAAGAGCTTACAGCAGAATTTTAAGATCTATCGACCAGATATTAAATAATTTTACTTTCCTGGATCTCACTTTTTGTGTTGTAGAGGACTGCATTATACAAACGTGTCTCAGACCAGTTACTGGGTCTTCTACTGTGAGCTGTGAGAATCAGATACCTGATGTCTCTGTGGGTGTTTAGTAAACTGAACGGCGTATGTAATCACGTGTAGCGATCGGAGATATGAGTTAATATGGTTGATGTGGTGGATCATATACAGCTGGGGTGTTTTCCTAGTTAACCATCAAACCAGCTGTGGCAGTGCCGTACTCCTCTCCTTCAAACACTATAGAGTCCCTTTCAAAGCACCACATTAGCACTGACCTATATGAGGGTTGCGCCGATACCAGAACTGGATGTCCAGGACATGCCAGGACACCATTTGCCGTGCAGGCGAAGGACTCTATGACCTCCTTTACATTTAAATTTTTTTTTTTTTATCTGATTTAACCTTTAAGAAATGGCCTGGGCCCCCCAGGTATGTCACTCAGAGGGTCTGTCTGTACCTGCAAACACAGTGAGATGAGTGGAGGTGTGGGAGGGAGTGTCTGGGAGACATAGCCTGGAGCTAGCGGTGATAAAGCTGGAGATAAGAGGTGGGGTGTGTGGGGTTGGGGGGGTGAGGGCTGTCTAGGCCAAACTGTGACTGACAGGGTATTACTGGCCGCAGACAGATATGGAAAACAACATCAGGCTACATCCTCGCCACAGGTGGTCACCTGAGTGTGTGTTCGCATGGGTGTGTGTGCACAAGCCTCTGCAGGCCTTCCGCCATTAACCCTTATCAGTCAATAGCCAGAAATCAAACAGTGCCACACACACAAAAAAAAAAAATAATAATAATAAAATAATAATAATAAAAAATTCTTGGCAAGTAAAATGATTTTATATGTAGCGCATATATTATTTATTATTATAAGTTTAATAAGATCAACGTATTATTGTCTAGACAGAAAATTATTAGATACCAAATTTTTTAAAATTAATTAGGTAATTTTGGATCATTTTTATTGGCTGGTGTAAACATCAGCTGCTGTTTTTTAAGCTGATACACCGCAATTTTTAAAAAAATTAGTAAGTAAAATAGTCTTATTTTTAGTAAATAAATCTTAAAATCTGATCTTGTTTTTATTGGATTGTTGTATTTTAAATTAGATTAAATATTTTAATATCTTAATAATATCTTTTTTATATTAAAATATTCAGTCAAATATTTTTAAATATAGTTAACTTCAGTTGAATGTATATTGGCCGATTAGATTGACTGATATTAAGAAACTAAAATCAATTAAAACGAGTAAAAACAGGCTGAAAATGAGACCTTAAAATTATTTTACAACAATTTTAAAATAAGAATTTTAGGTTATATCAAGATATTAGGATTTTAAAATATATCACCTACACATAAGATGATTTTAGTTGGCAAGATATATTTTTTGCAGTGTATAAAGCAGTGCACTGCAAATATTTTAATTTGGCACGTAAAACTTTCTTGTATCTTTGTGGTATTTCTTAAAATCCTAATTCTGAGATGTAAGATCATTTTAAAACTTTTTGTCCAGAAACTTTTTACCCTTTTTCTCACTGTACTGGCCCATAAATCTGCTTATTTTAAGAAATGTGTTTGAAACAAACCAAACTATCAGCCAATATAGTAAAAAAAAACGTTAATAAGTTAAATATTTAAAAAAATAGTTACAGTTATTTTCCTTATATTAACTTTTGATTTAACTTTTTTCAGTGTTATTTCTGGAAAAAAAATTTGAAAATAACTAAAACCTAGTTTTCAAATTCAACTTTCAAACTGGTAAAAATATTTTTTTCAAAAAATTACTATTTTTGCAGTTTTTAAAATGTTAAAAAGTGTTAGTTTAGTGGTAAAATGCTAGCATTGAGTAAAGTTAGTCAGGTCCGTTGCACCACATTAAAAAGAAAACAACCTAAAAGGTGCTGCACATTAAAATCAGCCCCATTTATACATATGAATTTAACTAATCATAAAAATAAAACAGCACAAACGACGTGACAAACTACACAACGAATTTCAGACAGATTTCACTAGTTATAAGTTAAAAGTGATTTTAGAAAGCCACATTTTCTCTGTATATTGGCAGATAATTTAAGTTTTTCTCAGCACGTTTCTTATAATAAGTAAAACTATCTGCAAATATATTGAGAAAAATGTGGCTTATTAAATTATTTTTTTTAAAACAAGTAAACTGCCTGTTAAATAATTTTAAAATTAGTATAATAACAGTCTCAGCATGAGAAATATTATCTATATCACCGAGATATGGGATCATTTTACTTGCGCGTACTATTTTATTTAGCTAATAAGTTTATTATTCATCAAATGTTACGGTATTTTGAGATTTATGGAGATTTATGCATGAATGCCCTAAAATGGCACTTGTCAAACACAGCCCATCCCTACTCCGTTCCTCCTTCAGTACTAAACTCTCATGGAAAATTCGACTTCGGAAAAGTAGCAGAGCACAGGGCTTGGGATTAGCTCTGGACCTGCCGATTACAGACCGAGTCTGAGGGTACAGGGTCCTTCAGCTGTGACATCAGTAAACCCAGCCTAGCTACGCCTCCATCCTTTCGTAAAGGTGCACTGGGAAAACAGGTGAAACACTACCAGCTATTCCCCCAGAATTCCGAGAGGTGAACCCCATACCGGCCTGCGGGTCTGAGGTCAGAGCGGGTCGGCTGCGGTGCCCCGCCACAAACTGAGAGTTAAAGCTCTGTCGTTTCAATACCTGTAGGTCTGTCTGGGCAAAAGAAGGACGGAGGGCTGACATATCTCCCCCCAGCTCAGATGACAACGGAACAGGACACAAATGTCCCCGGAGACGGGACAGCCGGGGAATGGTGCGGAGGACAGTGCTGAATAAGTGATAGTGAGGCCACATGACTGAACAGCTAACATCTTCATAATACGCCTGTTATACAGGGAGGACACCTGCGGAGGATCTCACCCTCCACCGAGCTCTTTCTCTCTCTCTCTCTCTCTCTCTCTCTCTCTCTCTTTCTTTCTCTTTTCATCTCACTATCTCTCTCTCCCTTCATCTCTCTCTACATCTTTCTTTCTACATCTCTCTCTTTCTCTTTTCATCTCTCTCTCTCTCTCTCTCTCTCTTTCTTTCTTTCTCTTTTCATCTCACTATCTCTCTCTCCCTTCATCTCTCTCTACATCTCTTTCTTTCTACAGCTCTCTCTTTCTCTTTTCATCTCTCTCTCTCTCTCTCTCTCTCTCTCTCTCTCTCTCTCTCTCTCTCTTTCTTTCTCTTTTCATCTCTCTCTCTCTGTCTCTCTCTCTCTACATCTCTTTCTTTCTACATCTCTCTCTTTCTCTTTTCATCTCTCTCTCTCTCTCTCTGTCTCTCCCTCTCCATCTCTTTCTTTCTCTTTTCATCTCACTATCTCTCTCTCCCTTCATCTCTCTCTACATCTCTTTCTTTCTACATCTCTCTCTTTCTCTTTTCATCGCTCTATCTCTCTCCCTTTATCATTCTCTTTTCCCCTTTCTCTCTCTCTCTCTCTCTTTCTACATATCTCTCGCTCTCCCTCTACATCTCTTTTTCTTTTCATCTCTCTCTCTCTCTCTCTCTCTCTCTATATATATATATATATATCTACATCTCTTTCTTTCTACATCTCTCTCTTTCTCTTTTCATCTCTCTATCTCTCTCCCTTTATCATTCTCTTTTCCCCTTTCTCTGTCTCTCTCACGCTTTCTTTTTCATCTCTCTATCTCTCTCTCTGGCTTACTCTCATTCTCTCTCCCTTTATCATTCTCTTTCCCCCTTACACTGTCTCACTTGCCCTCTCCCTCTTTCTCCCCCCACCTCTCTCTGTCTCATTCTCTCACTCCCATGCTTTATCTCTCATCTTCCGCTCTTTCATTCTTACTCTCTCATTCTCTCTCCCTTTATCATTTACTTTTTCCCTTTCACTGTCTCTCTCTGTCCCTCTCACTTGCTCTCTCACTCTTCCTCTCCCTCCCTCTCTCTCATTCCCTCTTGTTCTCTCCCCCTTGCTCTTTCTCTTTCTGTCTCTTCCCCTCTCTCGATTTCTCATAACCCCTTGTTCTGTTCCCCTTGTGCTCTTGTTATCTCTCTCTCTCTCTCTCCCCCTCTCTCTTTCTCGTTCTCTGTTTCATTCTCCCACTCTTTAACCATCTCACTCATTCTCTTTTGTTCTCTCCCCCTCCCCTCCCTCTCTCTCTCAGTCAGTCTGAGGTCTTTGTTCTTAGTTTATGGGCTTTATCAGATTGTGGAAATGACGAGTGACTGTTTGTACATCTCTTATGTGTTACCCAACCATCATGTGATCACAGGCCTAATTTCAGGTGTTAATGTCGGTGTTAAGTTAAATTCAACCCCTAAACAGCTACGGTGGACCGAGATGTGTGGACCCATGTAGAGACAAGAGCCCTGGAGCATTCACATGCACCTGTGTTAACACCACCGGCTCTGCACTGGCCTTTAGAGCCTGCAGAGACTGAACAGAGAAGGGAACACCAACACGGTAAACTAACACGGGAATATCAGAATTATTCCTAATCTGTGTCCTCACACTGACAGCTAGACCTTAAACATGGCAGCCGGAGTGGCGTGGGAAGACCCATTAGGAGCGAGCCCCGTCTGCTGTTAACGATCTGCACTGCTTATTGCCATGATTATTGATAACACCCTTATTCACTGAACAGTGCTGTATTCTATCAAACCGCCTTTACCAGCTTTATAAATCCAGCATGCCACTTAAAGCTGCGCGCCACGGTGACGGATAGACTAATAGGAACGTTCCATTAAAATCTCATTCCATCAACGTGCATTAAGCGCTCCTGCAAGCGCTCCTGTCTTTCCTTTGTTACGGCGGGGACGACGCGTTCCCATCAGAGCCGCGAGTGTGAGAGAACAGAGTCGGGGAATGCTCTTACAGGAAAGTACAGTGGAGCTTGAACCATCTGCTTTTACAGACCCACGGCTTACATTCCGGCTTCCAGTTCTTCATACTTAAAGAGCCCTCTAATATTCTCCCTAATGCCCGGCCTGGCCTAGGCACGGCCTATTTTCCCACCCCAGGGCTGTAATTATTTACCATTTGGCCTCCGGACTTAAATATCAAACGCTCTTTTGTACCGAGGGCCTTTCTAACCATCCAGCCCTCCGTCTGACTTTCTATAGCCCTCACAAAGGCTCTGTAATACCACCCTTTAGCCAGGCTGGAGAGATAAAGGCCTCCTGCAAATAGGGCTTAATTGAGGTTTCTGAGGTTCGTTCCCTTCCAGAGAGGAAGCGGAGGATTCAGCTTGCGGCGCAATCACGGTGGCGGGAACCAATACGGGCTCTCGCGCTTGCTTGTTTGGAGCGGTGGTCTGTTCTGAATGCAGGAGAATTACTATGAGAGCTCATTCCCATCTTAAAATCAAAATATTTACACAGTACATTCCAAGGATTATATAACCAACTGCTCCAGAAATCAGATGTGCCGTTGTCTATCAGCGCTGCGAGATCAAAAGCTCAAGGCACGGCAAAAAATGAGAGCTCGGCAAGAAAATTATCCTATATCTAGTTGATATAGCTTCAGGAAGTCTAATTTTGAGATTGCTGTAGATTATTTAACTCATTTCTGGGCAGGTATACTGTTACTATGGTAATATAACCATAACTATATTGGTAGATAATTGTTTCCAGCATTTTTCCTTAATATAAGTACAGTTATCTGCCAATCCAGTGAGAAAAACTGTCTTAAAATGACTTAATACAAGTAGAAATGTCTGGAAAATAAGTTAAATAAACTGAAAATAACCTAAAAGCAATCACAAAATACAACAAAATAGGAATGTAAAGATATATAAACTAGATATAGGATCATTTTACTTGGCAAAATCTCATTTTTTTCAGTGTATTGAAAATTAAAATTGTATTTTGAAAATTACAGTGATATCTTGGCAAGTATTTTTTTATATCTAAGTGATGTATCTTAAAATCCGGCTTATAAGACTCTGAAAAATTGGCTTACATATTTAAGACAATTATTGGATTGTTGAAAATATTTGTATGATTATTTAACCTCATTTCCAAACTATTTTGCTTGTTTTAAGGGATGCTAGTAAGACATTTTCTTGCTATATTGGTGGATAATTTGTCTTATTTCAACCATATTTCTTAAAACAAGTGAGATTTTCTATCTATATCGTGAGTAAAACTGGTTAAATAATCTTATAATAAGCCTAAAACGATCTCAAAATCTGAGTTTTAAGATGTATCCACTAAAAGTAAGGTTATTTTTTGCAGTGTAAACACTTTAAACCATCAGCTGTTTAGAAACAAAAGCAAATAGAAATGACCCAAAGGTACTTTTAAAAATCTTGCTCGTATACAAAGTTAGGCATGTCACCGTTTCAGAGTTATGAGGTTGTGTTTTGACAGTGATAAGTTTCTCCTCTTTA
Organism: Prochilodus magdalenae; assembly: GCA_024036415.1. NCBI lineage: Eukaryota > Metazoa > Chordata > Actinopteri > Characiformes > Prochilodontidae > Prochilodus > Prochilodus magdalenae. The sequence goes on from JAMWET010005475.1 coordinate 24,066, forward strand.
CTATCCAGAAAACATCCATAAAAAGCTTTAAAACTTTAAACTTTATACTTTATTTATTATTTTTGACTCAATCATTGTAAACTTCAAACTTAAAAAATGTAAGCTCGATAATTTTAAAACTTAATAACTTGAAATTTATTATTTTTCATATTTCATATTTCATTCTCTGAATCATATTGAGCTTAATTTTCTTAACTTCGTCATTTTAAATGTATCGTGTTTGAACTTCACAATTTTTAAATTAAATTTTTTTTTTTTTTAAGTGTGAGATGAAAACGCTTTAGAAAAAATAAATAAATAAGTCGACAGTCTAGACAAGGAACTTCCTTTCCAAAGGTTAAAGCCAGGTCGTTTTTATATTCCCTGTCCAGAAGTGGAAGTCGCCAGGTTGCCAGGTGTTTCCTTTTAAAGCAAATATTTAAAAACCTTACCACTGTCTTCTACAGAGAAGTGGAAGATGTCACTGGTGGCATTCTCCTTATCGTTCAGCACGTAGCCGATCTTCAGGTCATCGATGTCAGCTAGGAAAACAGAAAATAAGACTTTAACTCTGAAACTGACTCACTATAAACATGGCAGGAGATTCATCAACACAGTCTACACAGCGGTGTTAATGGTAACTCAGTCTACGAAACCGCCAGACAGCGTCAGGTTTACCAACACTCATGTTCCAGGTAACCCTCTCGTTAACCCAGTCCAACCAAACATCTCACTGGAAGTCCTTTCAGACCCATTTAGGTCTCGTTAGTCTCCAGGGGAGTTACAGAGGGTGACCATAAGTGAATGTATTAACAAGTGTGTGCTACCAGCATTTCTATTACCACACACATTATATTTATATAACTATATAAAGTATTAGATTAGATTAGATTAGATGAGATTAGATTCCACTTTGTCACTGAGCAGTGTACAAATACAGAGCTAATGAAATGAAATGCTAATAAGCAAAAGAGTAAAATAAATTATCTTTACTGTAAATATACAGTATAAATAGTCTAAATAAAGTATATATATATATATATCCCACTCCAGCTTCTTCTTATATCAGCATCTCCACATGTACAGCAGGTTCTCAGTGAGGAACCGAAGGTTGGGTTCTAGCTTTACCGGCAGATACAGTGAGCGTCTGGTTCATAAGAACAAGGTCCAGCAGCAAACACACAGGACAACACAGCTACAGACTGGCAGAGGGCCAAACCCACTCTCTACTGACCGTGATGAGCGCCACCTCATTCCAATGTCCCTTACCCACCGTAAGATGACCTCCAGTGACCTACAGAGAGACTGGCGAGCGGCGGCTGGGGTGAAACGCACAGCGAGCATGGTTCTAAAAACAGGCTTCTGGAGGTCATTAGTGATTTTCTAAATACACAGATCTAATACAATATCTGATCTGGAGTTTGGGAGACATGGTTCCAGTAGTGTAGAGAATCAAACAGAACCAACACAGACCCAGAACCTGCACACCTAGAGACACTGATCAGTTACAGGTGGGCTGTATGTGTATATATATATATATATATATATATATGTACTGTGAGAGCAACATAGAGTGTCAGTACCATGGACTAAGTTTGGAAACACCGGACTAAAAATATATCAGCTCCACTGCAGCGTAAGGAAGCTGCTCCATCCTCCTGTACAGCTCCACTCTGGAGGGTTTTAAGGTGGACTGTATAATTCCACGAGAGGGATTTAAGGTGGACTGTATAATTCCACAAGAGGGATTTAAGGTGGACTGTATAATTCCATGAGGGCTAGTTTATAGTTTGGTGTCCACAGTTTTATTTTACAGTGAAGCTTTAAGAGACACAGAAGGAGAACCTGCTAGGAGGAGCCGTCTCTAAACTTTTGACTGGTGGTGTATATAAAGTTGGAGAGTAAAACGCACATGACAGCGAGCTGATATACAGTATGTGACTGCAGGTAAGAATAGTGCAGCAACAGACTGTACAAATATAAATAGTGCATAAGGACATAAGGACGGTGAGCGCAGTGATGCAGTTCCAGTGGCAGTGTGGAGAATATTCCTAATTATGCTTCATCGTGTTTAAATACACAGTCTGTCAAACTAATAAAACAAAAATCTATTATCTTTATCTACAGAATAAAAGAACACTTCACCAATTCAGATTAGACGAGCAGCATCGGCACAAGAAATAAAAATCAGCTAAAGACATAAAGACACAACGTCGATTTTTTATAATTCCTCTGGCCTCGCTAGCTTTTATTATTAATAAAAAATTGTTTTTATTTCTAATCTCATATTATGTTACATGTTATGGTGATAAACTTTTTATTTTCATTTTAGTTTTATTTGTCAAATTTAATTGTTTTGTTTCACTGGTTTATTTTATGGCCAATATTTTCATTTTATTATTTATTTATTGTAATTAGATTTTACCTTCACTCGTAATTTTCGGCTTTCTGAAACTTTATACAGCCAGTTTCTGAGATTAAATAATAAAAAAAACACTGAGATTAAATAAAAAGTACTATATAGAAAGATATATGTATAATTAATATATATTACAATAATGTAAATGTAAATATATATTATATTTATTATAAGTAATAAAGGAGAAGGCCTTAGACACTCTCGCCTCAGCTGCAAGGGGCTCGAGATGGAACAGGCTCACTGATCTGCCTCCCACAGTAACAGGAGGCTGACAGATTCACACCGTGAGTGAAGGTTCTCCGTCTGAACCACGGAACATGTGACGTGCCTTCTTCTAATGACAGACAAGACCAAGAATTTTAAAAACAGGACTCCGGGAACATCAGTCTGACATCTGTTTCACTCCGGCTCTCAAATTATACAAGTGAATGGGAAAGACGGGAATCTCCAGATTCCACACGGTACACCGTTACTGGAAAATCCTGATTCTGCTGTGATAGATTCAGTTCTGGGAGATGAAGGATTGTAATTTGTAACCTTGACTGCCAATTATGTCTCCATAAGATTTCCTCCGGCCCTCTAATGAAGCTCAGGCTGATTTCCATCACGTCAGTCTTTTCATTAAAGCAAAACTGTAACAGCAAAGACGATACAGCAGCATGAGCTTGGACACACAGTGGAAATGGGTCTTTAGTTGAGGTAGATTTGAGTCGCAGTTCCTACACTGAGCTACGTTCTGCTCATCATCATTCCAAGGCACTTATTATATTCCCTGTAACTAGCCCCGTATTCCCTAATCACAGTTCTGGCATTCACAGGGCTGCAGGTGTGACTGACTGGCACGATGAACATTCAGGAGCATTCACTCCTCCACTCCTACATCTGGACAGGCCCACTGAATCCCCAGATTTGAGGAACCACCTGGGACAACCAGTAAAACTCCAGGGAAGGCTTCCCCCAATGTGGACCAACACACAAGTGTCTGAACACTGATGTGACAATTTCAGCTAATTTTGTTCATGAGAAAACGAGGGAAGCATTTTTCCAGAATTCAGTATAAAATTTAATTTAAAAAATTTACATTTTTTAATAAATCTGGATCTTTGGAGCTCACTAAAAAAATCCAAGAAAAATAACCAAAAAGCCATTTAAAATAAATAAAATTGAAAACAAGTAAAATCCATCCATCCCATCCAAAATCCATTCCATTCCAATTTACCCTGAAAAAATGAGATATTCCATCCATGTCTATTTCCATCTCATGTTAAAGATGATGTAACATCCAGTTTTCCACCCATCCATTCCATCCATCCATTCATTCATTCCATCCATCCATCCATCCATCCATCCATCCATCCATTTATGTCATTTTCCCATCCATCTTTACATCCATGGGCATGAAATACAGACCATCCATAAACCATCCATCCATCCATCCATCCATCCATCCATCCATCTGTCATCTGTCTCCATGTCCATCTGTCTGTCTGTCTGTCTATCTATCTGGCGGTTGGTGTAGCTCAGCGGATAACACCACTGCACACCAGGGAGCCACCACCGCATGTGGGAGACTGGGGTTTGAATCCCGGTCTGAGTGACTCCGCTGTGCTACACCAATAAGAGTCCTGGGGCAAGACTCCTAACGCTACACTGGCCCACCTGTAATATGATTAACCCTGTAAGTCGTTCTGGATAAGAGCCTCAGCTAAATGCCATGAATGTAAATGAATGAATCTATCTGAGACTCAAACAAGAAGCTTCGAGAAAGGAAGTTGACCTTGTGTGTGTATATATATATACACTCTATATTCATTCTTCACTTTATTTCAGTTTGTTTCTATAAAAATTCATGTTTTTTTTTGTTTTTTTTTACTGTGGTACGACAGTTTGCACCAGTTCTGTAGGGTGGTCCATACAGACTTGGGGTCAGGGGGGATCCTCAGGGTCCCTGCTCCCCACACCTCAGCGTGGCCTGTGAGCCTGAATTATTAATACCTCAGGAAGGAGCTTCATAAAACTGTAAAGCACGATTCCTTACGCACACCGCCCACTTCGTCCCCGAGCAACATCTGCTCTCACTGCGACACTGCTCCCTCTCCTCCTCCAATATTTATCCAGAGCCACGGAGGACATGACAGAGCCATGTCAGGGCGAGGGAACGGGGCCGGGCCGATAAAGGAGAGACACTGTCCCTTCCGCTCCAGTGCTCGCTCTGATGAGCCAGTCTGCCAAGTCTGTGTTTCTCTCTCCCTCCCTACGTCTCTCTCCCCTTCTCTCTCTCCCCTTTTCTCTCTCCCCTTTTCTCTCTCCTTCTACTCTCTCCCTCCGTTTCTCTCTCTCCGTCCCTCTCTTTCTTCCTCTTTCTCTGCATATCTCTCTTTCCCTCTCTCTCACACATACACTCTATGTCTTTCTTTCAGTCTCTCTCTCTATACAGGACATTCTCTCCATGTCTATCTATCTCTTTCTCTCTCTCCCTGTCTATCTTTCTCCCTCAATGTCTCTCTCTCTCCCTCTCTTTCTTCCTCTCTCTCCCTCTTTCTCTGTGTATCTCTCTCTCCCTCTCTCACACACATACACTCTCTCTCTCTCTCTCTCTCTCTGTGTATGTCTCTCTCTCTCTCTCTCTCTCTCTCTCTCTCTCTCTCTCTCTCTCTCTCTCTCTCTCTCTCTCTCTCTCACCCAGAAGAGTCAGACTAAGCAGAGCTGACATGAATTTCACACTCTCACACTCTCCCTGGTGCTTAGGGGAGTGTGTTTACCCTTCAGATGAAAGGCTAAAGCTGAATTCTGGAATTCTGTAATCCGGAATCCAGGACATGTGCTCTAGACACTGTCTTGCGAGCGGCTTTAAAACTTTTTCCTTGTATGACATAAAACTTACATCCTTTACTGAAGGCTGTGTGTGGGGGGGGCTGGAGGAGTGCATATAACACTACACTCCTAAAGATCCCTACAAAGGGCGCATAGATCCCTACAAAGGGGGTATAGATCCCTACAAAGGGCGCATAGATCCCTACAAAGAGTGCATAGATCCCTACAAAGAGTGCATAGATCCCTAGTACGAGTGGATAGATCCCTACAAAGAGTGCATAGATCCCTACAAAGAGTGCATAGATCCCTACAAAGAGTGCATAGATCCCTACAAAGAGTGCATAGATCCCTACAAAGGGGGCATAGATCCCTGAAAAGGCTGCACAGATCCCTACAAAGGCTGCACAGATCCCTACAAAGAGTGCATAGATCCCTACAAAGAGGGTATAGATCCCTACAAAGAGGGTATAGATCCCTACAAAGGGGGTATATATCACTCCAAAGGGTCCATAGATCCCTACAAAGGGGGTATAGATCCCTACAAAGAATGCATAGATCCCTACAAAGAGTGCACAGATCCCTACAAAGGGTGCATAGATCCCTACTATGACTGCATAGATTCGTACAAAGGGTGCATTTACAGTGGCTAAGAACTGATTCAACACCTACAGCGCTACAGTGACTCACTATCGCCTCCACAGGTACAGAGTGGCATTACAGACAGGATGGGGCTGGGGCTAACTGGGTAACATGCTAACTTCAGTAGATATCCCAGCAAACACTGTGCATTAACACACATCACTAATGTCATTACTTAACATTGTGTTAATCATTTTTGTTGTTATAAACTTTAAACAGATTGACCAATTGAACCTAAATCCACAGTAACTAATTTGGGCCATTTCAGTTCCATTCCAGATCCATTTATCATTATATTATATCTAATGTCATGTTCTAGATCCTTATATTCTGAAATACTGTGAATATAATCTATAAATTAAAGTTCAGGGCTTTCTTTTAGGTGAAAATCCGCCCGGCGTGAGGCTTGGCCCCTGAACTGAACTGCCTATATCACGGTACAATGAAGAACTGGCTGCCTCTGATTGGTCCTACAGGCAGCCTCTGTGTTAATAAGCCCAGTTTCCCACCTAAGACGATGTTTTGATGAGGCAGGATAGGATTAAAAAGAAAAACAAACTTATAAACGGTCTATTTACATCTTTCAGCTCTACCATCTGTTCACTCGATGCTAATAGTTAGTAGTGTCTAAAGGCAGAAGCAGCTGCCAGGTTCAGGTACCGCAGTGATGTTTCATACTGAGCTCTATCAAGTCCGCTTTGCTGGCATTCAGCAGGATTGTATAAACACTACCAGTCAAAAGTTTAGGTACACCCTTCTAAATGGATGGTGTTGGTGATCTTAAAGACTCTACAGTGGTACACTGAGCAGCTCCACCTGCTGAGAGTCTGAACCAGTCCATATCCTAATACACCACATCTACTCCTGATGTACACAGTATGGTACTCCTCCATATCTCCACCTCTAATATATATTTAGTGGTGTAAAAACTTTGATCTCTTTTTCTGCACAGTGTAAAAGCTCTAGTTCTCCTTTTAGGTTAGTGAATATTCATGATGGACCGACCAATAGAATCGCTCCAAACTTGCTTAGTAATAAACCTTGTTCTATCAGCTCCACTGCAGGGTAAGGAAGCTGCTCCATCCTCCTGTACAGCTCCACTCTGGAGGGGTTTAAGGTGGAGTAACAGTACTAAATATACTACCTTCAGATGTACTTAAGTATGGAGAGTACCAGTACTAAAGTATGTCCCTTCAGATGTACTTAAGTATGGAGAGTAACAGTACTAAAGTATGTACCTTCAGATGTACTTAAGTATGGAGAGTAACAGTACTAAAGTATTTACCTTCAGATGTACTTAAGTATGGAGAGTAACAGTACTAAAGTATTTACTTCAGATGTACTTAAGTATGGAGAGTACCAGTACTAAAGTATGTACCTTCAGATGTACTTTAGTATGGAGAGTAACAGTACTAAAGTATGTACCTTGAGATGTGCTTAAGTATGGAGAGTACCAGTACTAAAGTATGTACCTTCAGATGTACTTAAGTATGGAGAGTAACAGTACTAAAGTATGTACCTTCAGATGTACTTAAGTATGGAGAGTAACAGTACTAAAGTATTTACCTTCAGATGTACTTAAGTATGGAGAGTAACAGTACTAAAGTATTTACCTTCAGATGTACTTAAGTATGGAGAGTAACAGGAACAGAATAATCCTAACACTAGCTTCACAAAATGAGACTTGTATATCAGCTAAACATTTTAACTAGATATAAGATTATTTTAACAGCCACGATTTCATTTTCTGCAGTGCAAGTCCAGTAACCAATCACATTCACTTCCTTCCTGTCCCGCACGGCTTATATTATATACACCTGCATACAGTGACTAACCATCCATAAATCAATGCAAAGAATTTCCCCCCTCCAAAAAAAAAAAGCCCTTTGTTCTTGACCTAATAGACCCATCTCTTCTCCCAGAACGTAAAAGAAACAAAAGCCCCATTTCCAGGGTGATCCCATTGCCCCACAATCTTCCCTGCTTGAGAATGAACTCTATCAGTATACGGAGCTTCTAAGTGAGGAACCCCCATAACACTTTGAGCTGCAACCATAATTCCCTCCAGAGCTTTCCCTTCAGAACAGTTCAGGCTTAACAAGCATGACGTCATTTAACAGGTTCAGAAACTCCAGAGCACAACTATATAAACTCCTTAACCCAGGTTCTCTAAACCCCTTCATTATAACCAGCTTCACATGTTTCCTGAAATCAGAAATCATCTCTTGGTCACACTTTACTTCAGGGGACTGTTCATAAGCCTACATGGCACCTACATATGCTTGTCATGTCACCTGACACTACACTACATGAATGTTTCTGTATACTGTTTCAATACGCGTCACCTGACATACATACCTGGCTAACTTTAGCGAATGACTCCTATTAAAACAAGGTGAACATGAATGTATCACAATATATCCAAAATTCACAATATTTACATATTTATGAGGAGGGCTGAACTCTCTGGGGGAAAAAAAAATAACTGAAAATTTTCTGACCAATATTGCAGTTAAATTTTAAATTTACTTTATTGAATTTAAAAGTGTAATAATTGTCTGTACTTTAATGTCCATTCAATTTTTAAAAAGGTATAACGTAACATAAAGGTGCTATTAGCTGCAATTCCCCAATTTTCTAATATGTTACAGCAATGTAGGTGATAACATAGGCTGTTTAAAAAAATTCTCTCACGATTTAAAAATTGCAATATTTGGTCAGTCTTAAATTTCGCTGAAATTTCATAACAGCTTTTGATGGTGTAGGTTAGAATAAAAAAAAAAACAAAAAAAAACGCAGCTCTTGCAAAAACTATGATTTCAGTATAAAACCAATGACCATTTCAGTGCCAAATTTAAGATAACATTTTGACAGTGTAGGCTTTAATTTTTAAAAAAATTGCAGCTCTCGCAATTTGAAAATTATACTCTCAAAATGACAATTTAAAAATTTCTTTTTGAGTTTAGACTAAATTTTCTAGATAAAATGAAAGATAGGATTTTCTATAGTGTATATTATTTAAAAACTGTTCTCTGTGCAGCTCTTACGATTGGAAACTTGCACTTTCCTGAGTTGCAACTTTAAGATTAAAAGGCTTTCAGCCCAGCGAGTAAGACTGTCCAGGGTTGGACACGCTGAGCTGAAAGCAAAGCTGGGTTTTATTAACAGGTTGGCAGTCAGGCTCAAACAGGATCCAGGCAAACACAGCACAAGGGACAGGCAGAGTCAAAAACCCAACAAGCAGTCTGACCAGCAGGGAAAACCAGAGAAGAGAAAACCAGAAGTCAAACAGGGATAGAGCGCTCGGGATGCTACAGGTGCGGCAATACTTCGCAAAGTGTGTGCGGAGAACCAGGGATTTAAGAGCAAACGGGGATGACGAGCGAGGAAGCGGGACGGGATTGGGTGGTGACTGACGTGATGACGACGTCATCAGGTGGTGGATTCTGGGAGTTGGAGATCAGAGGGATCGGGGGAAGAGGGGAAACCCAGAAGTGTGACAGACTGGCATATGTACCCAAAAACACACATTCAACTTACAAGCACGTTGCCAAATTCAGAATATCACTGTTTCCAGATCCAGAAGTGAGGCTGTGATAGTTGGGAGCCCTATTTGGACGGGACTGGTTCTACATGGGGAGGTGGAGTAATGTATTGGACTACAGGACGTCTGTGGAAGCCATGACCATGTCAGACAGGATAAGAAATCTCAATGACTGCTCGATTTACACACTGCCGTCACCTGCGAGCAGCGGAGGTCACGTGGGCTCACACCTAGAAAACGCTGGTGCCAACCAAACCCACAGCTGGAGGAGGGCTGAAACCTTCAGGCTAATTTCAGCTTGGGACGAACGTTGCTTTAAAAACTGCTCACACAAACGGCACATGACCGTCCGGTCTGGGAAGCCATATTTCAAAAGGTATGCCACAAACCTAAGGTATCTGTGCCACGTACGACGAAACTAAATGCCTCCTGGAGCGCCTCCATACTTGAGAAAAACTGGGAGGCTCTCTCTTTCCTTTTTTAACCTGAGATGATTTATCCGCCACCTATACGGCTATAGGCATAACTTATATACATATACATATACAGCTCTGGAAAAATTCAAGAGCCCACCTGTAAGTGATCAGTGTCTCTAGGTGTGCAGGTTCTGGGTTTGTGTTGGTTCTGTTTGATTCTCTACACTACTGGAACCATGTCTCCCAAACTCCAGATCAGATATTGTATTAGATCTGTGTATTTAGAAAATCACTAATGACCTCCAGAAGCCTGTTTTTAGAACCATGCTCGCTGTGCGTTTCACCCCAGCCCCCGCTCGCCAGTCTCTCTGTAGGTCACTCGAGGTCATCTTACGGTGGGTAAGGGACATTGGAATGAGGTGGCGCTCATCACGGTCAGTAGAGAGCGGGTTTGGCCCTCTGCCAGTCTGTAGCTGTGTTGTCCTGTGTGTTGGCTGCTGGACCTTGTTCTTATGAACCAGACGCTCACTGTGTCTGCCAGTAAAGCTAGAACCCAACCTTCGGTTCCTCACTGAGAACCTCCTGTACATGTGGAGATGGTGATTGAAGGAGAAACTGGAGCGGGCTCTGATTTATTTCCAGAGCTGTACATAAAATGCTGACACTGGAGATGTTTATAGATATGTCATATACACGTACATGATACTACATATTTATGTGGGCCGGACATATTTGCATATTTGCCACACTTACAGCATTACGTGAAGGTTCTTCAAACATTTGAAAGGTTCTTAGTACTGACAGGTCTTCATATACGGTTGTTTAGGGAGCCCAAAGTGGTTCTGTTGTAGTACAGCTTGAGGAACCCGTTATAGGACTGGTTTTTAAAAGTACAGATCCATTTACAAAGCTGTTTTTAAGCATGCTTGTTCTTGGCAATGTTTTTTCTGGACAGCTAAAGCACTGAAACTAAAGAGAATTAGAGATTTAATAGCTGGAGATACATGTTTTTCTATGGGCAGTGATGTTTAAGGGCTGACTTTACAGGTAAAGGTAAAAGAGGCCAGAATCTTCATTGATGCCGAGACAGGCAGTCGATAAAAATGACTGGCATGGTGCGTTCG
>JAMWET010005475.1:42500-120000 GCA_024036415.1 Prochilodus magdalenae
GTTGAAGGAGTCCTGCTTCGAGGAAAGGCCGATCTCCCCGCTGGTGTGGGCGTACACCACCAGGCCGTTGATTATATCAGCTTGGGTGAACCTGCTAGACGACATTCCGTTTACCAGGATCTCTCCAAAGCTTGGGGCATCCTCTACAATGAAGGTCAACCTAAGGTCATCTGTGTCCTCATCTTTCCCCTGGATAACACCGGTGGTGATTTCGGTGGCCCCGTTTTCTAGCACATCAAGGTGAGAACCGATGGTGCCAGCTGGGAGGCTCAGAGTGGGCATTTCATCGTCCACTGGTTTCACCGATATCCTTACAGTGATGGGTACAATATGGACACCGTCGGTGACATCCAATTTGAAGAGGTCACCGGCTGACTCGTCTCCGTTGTGAATATAAGACAGTCTGCCTTCCGAGATGTCTAATAAACTGAAGGCATTTCCTTTGATTAAGTCAGCGAAGTTAAGTTGGACCTGACCGTGCTGCGGCGTCTGACTCAAGGTAAAAGCGATCTGCTTGCTATCCGTGTCGGGGTCGGTAGTGTCGAGCTCAGAACTGGCGATTATATGCGTGCCGCGCTCGAAGACCGCGAACCCGGTGTTCGTTATCTGCGGGGGTTTGTTATCGACAGGCTGCAGAAAGATGGTGAAGACGCCTTCGACGCCGTTTCCGGCGGTGTCTTCCACGGTGAAACGGAGCTGCACCACGTGAGCCGCGATGCCCAGTTCTATGTCCGGCGGGCGGTAGGAAATCTTATGATGGTTCACTTGTGCCTGAGTGAACTCGCTTACCTCGGTGTCAGGATGCTCCGTCAGGACTACCGATCCAAACCGGACTGGATTGTTTTCGTCGGTGTCCGTGGGAGGCAGAGTAACGGTGTACTTCAGATCTCGGTCCTCCGAATCCAGATCGGTGTAGCGCAGGACGTTCTTGCTAAGGTGAGTCAACTGATACTCATGGACCGTCATCTGTAAAGCGGTGCCAGGGAAAAGCACCGGAGGAACGTCGTCGATGGGAAGGATTCTGATAAAGAACACGTTCTCGCCGGATTGGTTCGGAGGATCGGCGTCATCCTGGGCTTTGAAGAGGAACTGATCGGTCGCCGTCTCCGTGATGTGGGGGCCTTTGTGTCTGTAGAAAAGCTTCCCGTCCGTGATGTCCTTCTGTACCCACTCCGTCACAGCCTTCTCATACATGCCATCTTCGGTATTGAATTTCCATGAAGATGGATCCTCCGGTGCCTCGGACTGCCTCAGCAGGACTTCCCCAATCGTGGACAGCGGAGGCTCGATGGTGAACTCAATCGTGGAGTCCTCAGAGTCGATATCCGCCGCGCTGAGCATCAGGGACGAAATTGGCATCATTTGGTTTTTAAATAGCACCAGTCCCGTGTTGGCGTTAATGATGGGGGGCTCGTCGTCCGTGGGCACCACCGTGATCGGGAACAAAAACTCCACTTGGTTCTTGCCATCCGTCATCCGGAAAATGATATTGTCGCTGTAGGTGTCGCTACCGTCGTGCTGGTAGACGACCACGCCGTCCCCGAGATCGGCCGGTGTGAAAAACTTCCTGCTGGAGCCGAGAACGGCGAGCTGGCCGTGGCGCAGGCCGTCCACGACGGTTATCCTCACGCTATCCAGGTCGTCTTCGTCGCTAATTTCCAGATTGCTCCCAGTGAACAGAGGCCTGGACTGACCCTCGTACAGGAGCTGCCCGGTGTTTTTGGTCACCACCGGAGCGAGCGTGTTCATGGGCTTTACCACGATCATGAAAGCGAACGGTTCGGAGATGCCGCCGTCTGAATCAAGCACTTCAAACTCGATCTGAAATATCCTCTCCGTGTCCGAGTCCAGGGACGGGGGCTTGTACGCTATCTTCAGGTCCTTCAGGTCGCGCTGGTAGAACGACGTGATGGGTAAGTTCCTATCATCGGTACTCACGATGTAGCCTTCCTCGAAGGAAAGTGGGGAGGTGATGTTGAAAATGAGATCCCCGGGATTGGATTCCAGGTCCTCGGCGGCCAACAGGTCGGGGGTCAAAGCGGTCATCACGAACTGATCCACTTCCATCATCATCATGGCGGTAAAACTGGGTTTGGGAGGCGTGTTTTTCAGGCCTTCTTTGATGCGGATCATCAGATGGAAGTGTTCCTGCTTCAGGAGGTTGTTTTCCTTGTTCCGTAGCTCCACCACCATGGGGACGTAGTCCCGGTCCGGGGACTTGTGAGCAAACGTGTGCTTGTAGCGGATACCTGCTCTGAGGAACGCATCGCAGTCCATCATGCTCTCCAACTTGCCACCATCTGTAACCTCCCCATATCTAGGCAGAGCACTGGTGGCCGCCAGCGAGGCCACCTCGCATCGCTCGGACCCCCTGTCGTAGGTGAATTCCAGCATTTTACTGTCAACGGGATTGCTGGTGCCGTGTAGCTTCTCCACGCTGAGGGGCATGTTCTTAGTGACCACCTCCAGCTGGGTGAAGAGGACCTCCACCTCCAGCATGAAGGGGATGATGATAGTCTCGGTCTGAGTGTCGTACCTGAGTTGGAGCCTCACTCTGTCCTCGGCGGGGCTCCTGGAGCCGAAATGCCAGTACCGCACATCGTTAGGACCGAACTCACAGGGGAACTTTTTGGGAGAGAGGCGTCCCGGTCTTTGGGACAGGGGGTCGTTGTCCAGCACGGTGATGCTGCACCTGTCTCCCGGTTGAACTTCAGTCACCAGGTCGTTGATGGGGTCGATGAAAACCGACCGCCCGAAAGGCACACGTATCCCGTTGTTGGCCACAAGTATCGCGTCCTCGGACAGCTCCGGCTTGTACGCGTACGACAGTCCGTGCCCCACGCCGGTTCTCTGACAGGAACCGACCGCCACCGAAGCCAGGAGGTAAAGACACGTGAGGAGGAGTTCCATAGCGCCCACCGCTGCAGTCCGTTTAAGCCCACCGACAACAAGAAGCCCCCCAAATATTCCTCTCGTCAGATCCACCTCAGGGAAGAAGGCGCGGAGAGCTGGACAGACCCGCGTGCCGACGCTCGAGCGGCATTCTCTCACAACAGCAGCGGCGGCGGCGGCTCGCGCACTCACTTTTAACTTCTGTCCTCGCGGGCAGCAGGAGAGGCGAGGACACGCCCACGCCCGCGTGCTATTGGCTGAGACGGTCCGCTTAGACACTGCTGCAGGACTCCATGTGGGCTGTGTGCGTTAGGCAGTCCTGTCCCACGTCGCTGGAGTAAAACGAGGATCGGTTTCAGTGACCCGGTGCCGTATTTTTCAGACATGTTGGCGAACTTCCAGGATGTTTGGCGAAGCCACTGAAGACTTTGAAGTTCCCGTCGAGTGAATAGAACCGTGAGAACATGGAAAGAGAGGCATCTGTGAAGTTGAGCCTCGCAGTCATGCTTTTGGGTCTTTTGGCGCCACCTGGTGGCCATATGGTGGAAGTGCAGCACTGTCATTTAATCCCCCCCCCATTTCTCTCTCCCTCTCTCTTTCTCTCTCTGTATAGATAGATAGATAGATAGATAGATAGATAGATAGATAGATAGATAGATAGATAATATATGTATCTGTGCTTGTGTGTTTACCATATGTATATGCATATGGCATATATGTATATAGTATATACTGTACACTCATCATCTAATGATCAGCCGCACCCAGAAGGAGGTGTGGGAGTGCAGGTGTGTTGGGATAAAGGTGACCAGGATCAATAACTGATGATTTAGACTGATATGATTAATATTTATTGAGCTACACATACAGAAGTCCGTCTCTCAGTATGGCGTCGGGCCGCCGTGTTTGCTAACCCAACACGCCAGACGTCTCGGTATGGAGCTGTAGAGGTTCCTGATGGAGTCCTGTGATAATCCATCCCATGCAGCTTGAACATCCTCACACAGTTCCTGCAGATGGTGCGGTAGGGGTGGAGGTGGAGTGACACCAGGTCTTCTAGATGAGTGAAAAAAACGTTCATCTTGGTGCTGACCACGGTGCCTCCACACATGACCTCATGTAGGGCATCACTGGTAGAGTGGTGATTACGTCACATTAGCATATCCCATGATATGATATGGATAAGAGCGCCAGCTAAAGGCTGTACAGTATAAACCCACAGAACCAAGTTAACCCGGCTTCAAACCCGCGAGGCAATGAAACTCCTTTACCGCCTCCGGTTAAACCAGAGCGCCTCTGAGTGATTACACCTCCGCCGGTGCTCCTTCCTTGTGCTGGGGTTTGGAGGCCTTGTTTGATCTGTGCTCTGTTATTTCAGGGCCTCTTGAACAGCTGTCACCTCTTTCAGGATGCCGGCTCCTCCCCCTTCCCCCTAGTGATAGTCTATTACAGAATGAGAGGCCCAGTGGCCTGTCACCTGCGTCTGCTGGGAATGACTGCCCTTCCCATGAAAGCCTTCCATCTTCTCTCCGACCTCATAAAAAAGAGCTTGGAGGTTCAGGGAAGCGGAGACAGGGAAAATCCGGAGTACAAGGGAATGTCTGGGGTCATGTGACGTGATGGGATTTCTGTAACTCTTGAGAGAGTGTAGTGATGTATTAACACTGTACACAGTAAGAAACTGTATGCTCCATTTTAAGTGAATTTATTAAGTCGTTTTATTCTCACTATATTGACACATATATTCTATATTGACATTTATTAATTTTAAGAAATGTGCTGAAACAAGCCACATACAGGGGTTGGACAATGAAACTGAAACACCTGTCATTTTAGTGTGGGAGGTCTCATGGCTAAATTGGACCAGCCTGGTGGCCAATCTTCATTAACTGCACATTGCACCAGTAAGAGCAGAGTGTGAAGGTTCAGTTAGCAGGTAAGAGCACAGTTCTGCTCAAAATACTGCAATGCACACAGCATTATGGGTGACATACCAGAGTTCAAAAGAGGACAGATTGTTGGTGCACGTCTTGCTGGTGCATCTGTGACCAAGACAGCAAGTCTTTGTGATGTATCAAGAGCCACGGTATCCAGGGTAATGTCAGCATACCACCAAGAAGGACGAACCTCCACCAGCATCACGTAGTGACCTGGCCACTATCCTGCAAGAAGGATGGCTTAAACTCCCTCTGACCACTGTGCAGGACGCAGTATATGTCATTCCCAAGAACAACTGACGCTGTATTGGCCGCAAAAGGAGGCCCTTCACCATACTAATAAATGACTGTGGTCTAAAACCAGGTGTTTCAGTTTCATTGTCCAATCCCTGTACACTGCCAGTATAGTCGGTATAAAATTTGGTTTACTGGAATCAGTTTTTAAAATTAAGCTTACAACAATCATAATTTAAGACTTAAGATATTTCAATTAGATATAAGACATGAGATTATTGTATTAGCCAAGGTTGAATATTTTTCAGTGTATAAATCTAAACTGTGTAGTAAAACAAAACAAAACAAGAAAATATTTTTAATTAATTATATTAAAACCATAAATATTAACTTTATTTAACTTATATTTCCCATTTTAAGATTGTTGCAGGCTTGTGGACTACTTCATTTATTTCCATCCATTTCAACGTGCCTTAAGCGATTTTAATAAGCCAATTTTTTCACTATAATGCATATAATTTTGAACTTTTTTGGGAACGTGCGGAAAACAAGCCAAATTATCTGCAAATATATATATATATATATATATAAAACACTAAAAAACCGGTAAAACGGTCTGAAAATGAATCTGCCTGTTGAGTAGTGAGAGTTTTAAGATATATAAGCTATAATAAGATCACTTTATTAGCCGAGATCTCAGTTAACCACCGGGTTCATTTACTGCACTGTGACTGTAACTCTGTGTGCTCAGTAACAGACACCACTATCTGGATGATGTTGGTTCAGTTCGACTGTGTTTGTCTGTATTTGTGGGTTAGATAAACAATCAGATCACATTTTATTGGTAATCAATAAAGTAATCTAGTGGATTCCGAAGGGTCACCTTCATACTCTAGTAACAAGCAAGCAGCTACACTGTGCAACGAAATCCTCACTCTGCTCCTCCTCCCGGACTGTACGTTAAAATAAGATGTCGGGAAGTGAAATGATCTTATTTCTAATTTATATATCTGAGAATTTTAGATTGGGGCTGTTGTAAATTAATTTTGAACTTTAAACAAACACTTAAAACGCTTAAAAACTCTAAAAATGTTAATAAAAATTGTAAAATAATCTTAAAGTTAATTTACAACAACCTCAAAATAAGAATTTTAAGATATATCTAAGATATGGTTAGCTATGTGATTTAAGTGCAAATATACTTTTGCAGTGTGTTGAGTTGGAGAGACTTTTACACTGCAAAAACCTGGATCTTGGAACTTAAAATAGATTTTATATCTAATTGATATATCTTAAGATTTTTATTTTAAGGTTGTTGTAAACTCATTTTGAACTTAAAATGATTCATTAAAAACAAGTAAAAACTGCCTGGAACTGGAATAATTATAATAACAGTAGTGAAATCATCTTAAAATTAGTTTACGTCAATTTTAAAATAAGGATTTTAAGACATATCTAAGTTATGATGAGCGATTTGATTATTTTATTTGCCAATATACTTTTGCTGTGTGTTGGGTTTGAGAAACCTTTTACACTGCAAAAAAGTGTCAGGTAAGTAAAATCTTATATCTATTTGATATATCTTAAAATTCTCTTTTTGAGATTGTTGTAAACTAATTTTAAGGTTTTTTTTATTCATTTCCAGGCAGTTTATACTTGTTTTAATTGGTTTTAGTAAGACAAATTTTCCCACTATATTTATTTCTGCATGTTTCTGTTTTACAGTTATGTGCCAACATAGAGACAAAATCTGCCTGCACTTTAAACCAAGGAAATGTGTGGAACTTTAAATAATCATAGAATTGGCTTACAACAATCTCAACGAGAGTTTTAGTTTAGTTTTAACTAGATATAGGATAATTTTACTTTTTTATTTGAGTTTGGGAAACTGTCTGCACTGTGTAAAACTACATTTTGGTGCGTAAATGATCTTATTACTAGTTTAAATGTCTTCAGATTCTCATTTTAAGATTGCTGTAAGTTCATTTTAAATTTAAAACAAGTACAGATATCAGGAAGAAACAAAAAATCTTAGATTAGCTTAAAACAACATCAGAATTAGAATTTTTAATTTAAATCAACTGGATAGAAGATCATTTTACTGAAGATCTGATTTGTTGCACAGTGTAAACATGAATTTTTGGAAAACAAGACTCTGGTAGGATAGAGACCCTGATCAAAAGAAGATCCTGCTGAATAAAATCTTATATCTAGTTGATATTTTTAAAAAATTCTTATTTTAATGATTTTTCTAAGATTATTTAACCTCATTTCTAGACATATTTACTTGTTTTAGTGATTTTAGTTGTCTGATTTTTGACATTTATTTCACCTGCATGCTTTGGGTACCATTTACCAATTTGTAAATGAACTATTGAATTTTATTTTGAATAATTTTGAACAATAGTGGAATACTTCCTTCATTGTTCACCATAGTCAGGTCCAATTCCTTGTAAGATCTATACTGACCAATATTCCCAAATTGGGGATGAGATCACGTGTGCTTGTAATTAAGGTCATTACTGTGTTGTCCTAGGAGTGTACAATGCTTCACCGTATACCCAGAGACTTCCTGGTGAGGTAGGGGATGCCTGTTGTGGTGTGGCTGGAAAGGGAACTGTCAGAGCTTTAAATAGCAGTTAGGGATAAGCAGACTCAGCCAGCAGTGCTCGGGGCGAGAGAGGCAGATACGCAATAACAGATTTAGAGATCAAACAGCGGAGAGTGCGCTTTGCCCAGGACACATCCGGGTTCATCCAGGCTTTTCCTGAATGGGTCAGCGAGGAGTAATTGGGTTTAGAGGGCGGATAAAAGTCGCATCGCAAAAAGTTGACGCTAACGCCAGTCAGGTGTTGGTACACTCACCGGACAAACAACGAGTCCCCTGTGACTGAAACGGACCTAAGAGTGTGTAACTCCTCCACCAGTAACAGCTGGGACTGGATTGGGGATGGACTGGACAAGTGCCTGGATGTAGCAACACATGAGTGTTCAGACACTCATACGCCAAAAGATTGGTCAATTGGTTCCAGATTTGGTGGATGCCTTCCCTGGCACAGTTCCGAGGAGAATTCCCTGTAGACTGGGATTTTATCCACTGGTATACTTACCCAGCAGTGGATAAAGATGATGAGCAGGAGGTGCGATCTGGTTGTCCAGCAGCTCAGAGTAGTCACTGAGGTTCAAACATACTCAACCAAAGAACCCAGAAGAGCCCACAGTGGCGTATGTGTCACACGCCTTTCAAAAGTCCATAAGGTTCTTCATACAGCTTTACCCTCCACCTCAACACACGGAGTCCCTGAGTGACCTATACCCAACATCCTGGATCCAGTCACATGACAGTTGGTGAAAATATGACCTCATTTAGAAAACGGCAAGGTGCTTGGTTAGTGCAGTTAGAAACAAAACCAGCTCATTTTAAACACATACCCATATTCTATATTACACATACCCATATTCTATATTACATATACCCATATTCTATATCACATATACCATATTCTATATTACACACACCCATATTCTATATAACATACACCCATATTCTATATCACATATACCCATATTCTATATTACACTAACCCAGATTCTATATTACTCTATACCCCATATTCTATATTACATATACCCATATTCTATATCACAATATACCATATTCTATATTACACACACCCATATTCTATATAACATACACCCATATTCTATATCACATATACCCATATTCTATATTACACATACCCATATTCTATATTACATATACCCATATTCTATATTACATATACCCATATTCTATATCACATATACCATATTCTATATTACACACACCCATATTCTATATTACATACACCCATATTCTATATCACATATACCCATATTCTATATTACACATACCCATATTCTATATTACATATACCCATATTCTATATTACATATACCCATATTCTATATCACATATACCATATTCTATATCACATATACCCATATTCTATATTACACACACCCATATTCTATATTACATACACCCATATTCTATATCACATATACCCATATTCTATATCACATATACCATATTCTATATTACATACACCCATATTCTATATCACATATACCCATATTCTATATTACATATACCCATATCTATATTACATATACCCATATTCTATATTACACACACCCATATTCTATATTACATATACCCATATTCTATATTACACACACCCATATTCTATATTACATACACCCATATTCTATATCACATATACCCATATTCTATATTACATATACCCATATCTATATTACATATACCCATATTCTATATTACACACACCCATATTCTATATTACATACACCCATATTCTATATCACATATACCATATTCTATATCACATATACCCATATTCTATATTACATATACCCATATTCTATATTACATACACCCATATTCTATATTACATACACCCATATTTATATCACACATACCATATTCTATATTACACATATCCATATTCTATATATCATATACCCATATTCTATATAACATATACTCATATTCTATATACCCATATCTACAGTATATTACATATACCCCTATTCTATATAACACATACCCATATTCTATATACCCATATCTATATCACATATACCCATATTCTATATTACATACACCCATGTTCTATATCACATATACCCATATTCTATATTACATACACTCATATTCTATATCACATATACTCATATTCTATATTAAATACAGCCATGTTCTATATCACATATACCCATATTCTATATAACACATACCCATATTCTATATACCCATATCTATATAACACATACCCATATCTATATCACATATACCCATATTCTATATAACACATACCCATATTCTATATACCCATATCTATATAACACATACCCATATTCTATATCACATATACCCATATTCTATATCACATATACCCATATTCTACTGTATACTACATATACCCATTCTGATGCCATTTCTAGAACACCATGATGGAACACCAGTTATGAAATTGTTGTTGTTGCGATATGTGCTACCAGTATTATGACTCTACAGTACTTACAGAAGACGTCATGTGACCTCTTTGTCACAATAAGACTGATCTTTTATGATCTTATAACTGACCCTTTAATATTTTCCCCTAACAGGAAACGGGTCTGGGCTCTAAGGGGTTAAAACACCCCCAGAACATCACAGAGGGGACTGATCGTTGGTCTGGGAAGTTGATGGATTCAGGTTCTTTAGAAGCTGCCAGCTGCTGGGAGCTCTCATGTTGTGGATGCCACAGACAGAGCTTTGTTCTGAAGCATGAGTGTTTCAGCGAGTCTGGGTAATTACAGGGGCAAAGACACAAATGGTATGTCCTCAGACGGTGTGTGAAAACTCCCCGCTTACCGAACAGTTTTACCTCCACAGCCTTTTTAACGTATTCCGCTTCGAGTGGATCAGACCCAGCAGTGCTGCTGGAGTGTTTAGACACTGGGTCCACTCACTGTCCACTCTATTAGACACTCCTACCTTGCTGCTCCACCTTGTAGATGTACAGTCACAGACGATAGCTCATCTGCTTAAACTGCACTGACAGTACACCTACAGTATGCTGGCTTGAAAGTCAAAGCAAAACTCCCATATGACAGCAAAGGTGTAGCAGACACAGGAGCATTGTTCTATATGTCACTTAAACAAATTTGATCTACACTCTTCATTAAAAGAACAGCTGCACCCAGAAGGAGGTGTGGGAGTGCAGGTCTGTTGGGAAGGAAGATAAAGGAGACCAGGATCAATAACTGATGATAAATTTAGACTGATATGATCAATATTTACTGAGCTACACATACAGAAGTCTGTCTCTCAGTATGGCGTCGGGCCGCCGTGTTTGCTAACCCAACACGCCAGACGTCTCGGTATGGAGCTGTAGAGGTTCCTGATGGAGTCCTGTGATAATCCATCCCATGCAGCTTGAACATCCTCACACAGTTCCTGCAGATGGTGCGGTAGGGGTGGAGGTGGAGGGACACCAGGTCTTCTGGACGTGTGACGACAAACCGTTCATCTTGGTGCTGACCACGGTGCCTCCACACACGGATTCGTTGGGTGTCTCCACCAAGACTAAAGCGGGACTCGTCACTGAAGATGACCGGCTGCCATTCTGAGTCGCTCCATGACAGTCTGGTACGACACCACTGCAGTCTTTGGTGACGGTGACGTGGTGTTAAGGACAGTCGTGGTAACGGTCTGTGTGCATGTAGTCCTGCGTGGTGCAGCCGTCTGCCAATGGTGCTGCACTAACAGGAGGACTCATGGAGGACACCACTGCTCGCTGGAGGTCTGTAATGGTGGTGTTGGGTCAGTCAGGTACAGAGATAAGACCTGATACACCACATCTACTCCTGATGTACACAGTATGATACTCCTCCATATCTCCACCTCTAATATATATTTAGTGGTGTAAAAACTTTGATCTCTTTTTCTGCACAGTGTAAAAGCTCTAGTTCTCCTTTCAGGTTAGTGAATATTCATGATGGACCGACCAATAGAATCGCTCCAAACCTGCTTAGTAATAAACCTTGTTCTATCAGCTCCACTGCAGGGTAAGGAAGCTGCTCCATCCTCCTGTACAGCTCCACTCTGGAGGGTTTAAGGTGGACTGTATAATTCCGTGAGAGGGTTTTAAGATGGACTGTATAATTCCGTGAGAGGGTTTTAAGGTGGACTGTATAATTCCATGAGAGCGTTTTAAGGTGGACTGTATAATTCCATGAGAGGATTTTAAGGTGGACTGTATAATTCCATGAGAGGATTTTAAGGTAGACTGTATAATTCCATGAGAGGGTTTTAAGGTGGACTGTATAATTCCATTAGGGCTGATTTCTTTTTCGATGAGAACCTGAAATGAAAAGCCGTCTCTAAACTTTTGGCTTTTGGCACAAAGAGTGTTTACAAGCTGTGAGATTTGCCCGAGATCGTGTTGCTAAGCACTGACTTAAAGGGGTGTCCAAACTTTTGCACATGCCCATACCAGGCTTTTTTGAGGTTAATCAAATCTACAGCATCCGTACATTAACATTTGCGGAACTGAAATATGTTATGCTCTGCTGATAAAGGCTGTGGGCTTTTGTCACCTCAGAGGTGTTAAAAGCATCTGCAAATAGCCTAACATCGGAAAACTTGGCGAGCGCATCCGAGAATCCGGCAGTCCATTATCAGAAAGGTCACTCAAGCTCCGCGGAGACCACTGCTATTTTCGCCTTAAGTGTAGAAAAGGGAGGAGAAAAAAAGGAGCATGAGAAAAACAACACTTGCGTAAACTCTCTTCCCTCGCCAGGGAAGCGTGAGAACTCATTACTGACCTTGAGCGGCGCGGTCTGTAATTACAGCAGCGGCTCGTTGAAGAAGTAATGACAAACAGGTAGCAATCAGCGCTCAGTGGAGGCAGCTGGACTTTGACTGGACACAGAGTCTGTAGTTAAACCATCACCTCCTCCATCGGCCCTGTGTTTGCTTCCCACCGAGTTACTAAAGATGCACAGTGACCTGTTATTCCTCCTTACCTTCTTCCCACGCTCGGCCAGAATGCGTTTTCTGAGAATTTGAGTTTGCTGGTGTTGTAGTCAAGACCAGTAGAGCCAAACCGGAGTCAGGACTGAGATCGGGACGCATCAAGACCAAGGCAAGACCAAAAGATGGTTCATGTACACAGTCAAGTCACATTATTATGACCATCAGGGCAACCATGGAGTGCAGCCCGGACAGCAGCTAGATGGGCTGGGAGTGAGTAAGGTCCTGGTAGGTGTCTGGAGCCAGGCTGACTAGAGTGCATCCCACAGCTGCAGGAGGGGGTGTGGTGGAGGGTTCATGGAGTGAACACAATGATCAGTGGTGGTTCCCACAGAGTCTGGGGGATTAGGGGGTCCGGCGTAGTACTCGGAGGCCTTCGCCAAGCTCTTCCAAACAATGTTGGCCATTTCCAGCCGTGTGAGAAGTGGCACTGTCTTGCTGGAAGGTCCCATCTGCTCCAGGGAGGACGGTCAGTGCTTATGGGGGTAGGTGATCAGCAAGGATGGACACACACATGCGCACACATACATAGATATGTATACAGTCACTTCGGAATATTATGACCACCTAGCTAAGAGTGGGAGTAAACCGCAGTTGGCTCGGATGACACTAGCTAGACTTTGTGGCATGGATTCTATTAGGGGACGGAAGGTATCCGCAGGCACTCGTACCCATTCCAACTGCAGCAGAGCACTGCGGTCCTAAGATTGTGTGGTTGTGAGTTAGCATGCTGGCGTGCCAGCATAACCTGGCGATCCAAGTGTGCCCAGATGTGCTCCAGTGAATTGCAATTGGGTGAGTTAGCAGGCCAGGCAAGAGCACCAATGTAATATCAGAGACGGTAGCTCATCTGCTGCTGCACAGTGCAGTGTTAGTTACGCTCTAGTCCTACATCAGTGGGCACAGGACACTGATCACAGGACACTGCCCACATCGCTGCTCACAGGGTGCTGCCCACAGGATGCTGCTCACAGGGGGCTGCCCACAGGACAACTAACAACAGGACAAGTGCCCCACAAGGACACACTAGCACCACAGGAACCGCTCACTTAACAGGAGACGCTTGGCTCACAGGGCGCTACCCACAGGATGCTGCTCACAGGGGGCTGCCCACAGGACGCTGCCTACGTCGCTGCTCACAGAGAGCTGCCCACAGGACACTGCTTAAAGGATGCTGCTCACAGGATGCTGCCCACAGGACGCTGCTCACAGGGCGCTGCCCACAGGACACTGCCCACAGGACACTGCCCACAGGACGCTACTTACAGGACGCTGCTTACAGGGCACTACCCACAGGATGCTGCCCACAGGACGCTGCCCACAGGACGCTGCTTACAGGGCACTACCCACAGGATGCTGCCCACAGGACACTGTTGGCTGGATAGTTTGGTTGGTGGATGATTCTTAGTCCAGCAGTCACACTGAGGTGTCCAGCAGCACTGCTGTGTCTGATCCACTCACACCAGCACCACACACACTAACACACCACCACCACGTCAGTGTCACTGCAGTGCTAAGAATGATCCACCACCCACATCATACCTGCTCTGTGGGGGTCCTGTGAGGGTCCTGACCATTGAAGAACAGGGTAATACAGTACACAGAGAAACAGATGGACTACAGTCTGGACCTGTACACCTACAGAGTGTCCTGTATGGTAAGATGCAAGAAGAAGGTGTACCCAATAAAGTGACCGGTGGGCTTGCCCAGAGTCTATATGACACAAACTGAAGCTGCTATAGGAATAGTAAGGGGATTTCCTGTACTTAACTGCACGCTACATGGAATTTTGTTGAAACCGTGTCTCTCCTGCAGCAGAAAGAGCCGATTAGTTAATCCAGACTGACACTTTCAAAGTGTACGGGACTGAGCCGAAATGTCATCCGCGTCCTCGCCGCCCACAGACGGGCTGAAGCATTCCCAGTGGCGCTCATTAGATCTCCATCGGCAAATTGTATCCTATGCTGCTGTCTGAATCTGAGTGTGTGTGTGTGTGTTGGTGCACTCAGTGGCCCATAGCGTGCATCTGTAGCTGCCAACAGCTACAAATTAATATTGCCCAGAGGACACCCAGCATTTTACATGCCATTTAAAATAAAGCCAGCCATTAGACAAGTTTTAGACTGAGGCAGTTCGGGAAAGCGTGCACCCTCCTGGAAAGGCCAGCCATTAAAAGCGATGTTGCGGTGTGTTTAGGAAAGGACGTACAACACGTTTTTAACCCCGGGCTGCTTACAGTCACTAAATAACCCGCAGGATTTGCATAAAGGCCAGTAGTTCTATATGAGCAACTTAATTACTGGGTGCCTTAAAGGCCCATTCAGGCATCAGTGTAACCTACAGACCAGGTTTTGATGATGGAGCAGTCTCGTGTATTGACCATTCACTCAGGTTTCAGTTACTGAGGTCCTGAGGTCCTCATTAGGTGCCTATGTACACTGGCACACCGAAAGTCACATGACAGCGGTTTGTAAATTGATTATGTTACCACAGTGGGGCGGCTTGGGAACGTCCACACCTGCATAAGTGATGAGGTTGGGAAACACTGCTACTCTACGTCGATGTTAATTACTCACTATGCTGTTTTGTCGCAGTACTGTGCCCCCAACCCCTCCCACTACCCCCAGCACACCTTGATACACAAGCCACTGACTAGGCCTGCGACACGAAGAGTCTCGCCCAGCAGCATGTACCTATATCCAGCTACGGCTGTGATAGCCACGATCATCAGGCAAGCCAGGAATTCAATCAGGAATCTCATCCGAAAGATGTGCAGCAGGCTTTTATGCAACACCTATCACGAAATGGTAATGAGCAGTAAATGCCCTTTGGTGGTGCTGTAGGGCTGAAAAGAGGTGGGAGAAAAATGAGAGACGCTGTGTGCTGTGCTTTTACGGTCGACCCACATGTCTATGTATGGTTCTTCTTCACGGTTCACTTATTCAAGCAGGCCTATGTGTCCAAATGTATGCAGACGCCGCTTCTAATACGAGAACTACTTGTACGGTTGCTGTTTGGCATTCCCAGCACTCCTAAGATCCTAAATGAATGGTCTATTCTTACTAGCCAGAGATAATAAATGGACTGCCAGTGCCCACCATGGAAGCTGCTTTTCTGGATCCAGCTATTTAAGGTGCACCCGTGGCTTATCCAGAGGTTCTGTCCAACAGGCACAGTGTGCTTAATCTCCATAGCCAGCCTACTGACAGTGGAGCCGGATACTCTTGAGCAGCTGCACATGAGCCAAAGGCCGTGCCCAATCAGCTACTGGCTTATGAAGACCTAGTCATCACTGAGCTGTGGAGCAGTGGAGTGAAGGATGAAGGATCTCTATCTGATACTTTTAGTAGCTGACCTCACTCTTGTGGCTGAATGCAATCAAATCCTTACAGCAATGTTCCAACATCAACTGTACAAAGAGATTGTTACCATGGTTACCAAATACCATGGATTTGAATATAAATTTTTGGGCATGTATTTACCTAAGGTGCTACATATAGGGTGGTCACATGTCCGGTTTCAGGCTGGACCATCTGGTTTTCATTTCCCAGTCCTCCGTCCAGCGCAGTGCCTGGGCGCAATTTAAACTTTTCACTCGCCAACAATGCCATGTGTGCCATCGGCTCATGTCCGTGTCAGAAGACATGCCTTGCATTTCATTGGTTTAACAAGGTCATGTGACATCACTCACCTGCTAGCTAACCGCGGGTCAACCGTTCCACCCAGTTAGGTGGGTAAAGCATCATGTATGCGTTATATAGCTTAGGTTCTGATTTTAATTCTGTTCTAGCATTGTCATGATGTGGTCCTTTTTGGGGGTGGGATGTCCTGCTTTTGGGGGTTATGAAAGTGGCCACCATGGGTACATAGTCATGCAGTGAATGTTCCCGCCTTCAAAGGCTCGGTTACAGGTGTCTCATTGCACTGGAGCAGCCGTGGGCCAAAGGGTCGCCGAGCTTAATTCCCCAAACTGGCAGGACATAACCATAGTGCAAGGCACCTAAACCTAACTGCTCCATGGGAGTCATGGATAGGGTTAT
Organism: Prochilodus magdalenae; assembly: GCA_024036415.1. Lineage (NCBI taxonomy): Eukaryota > Metazoa > Chordata > Actinopteri > Characiformes > Prochilodontidae > Prochilodus > Prochilodus magdalenae. The sequence continues at coordinate 59,186 of JAMWET010005475.1, forward strand.
CCCAACGCTCTGGGCAAGCTCAATGCCCCCTGCTGAGTGTGGGGGTTTCACTTCAGGGATGGGTTAAAGGCGGTAGACAAATTCCTCTGTGTGCAGCAGACATGGCAAATGGTTCTTAAGAGGGGGGTCCAGTCTTATCCACAAAGGGCCGGTGTAGGCTTCCACTCCCAACAAGCCAGAGCTCACCTGACTCCAACCAGCTTTCCTAGGCCTTTACTAGCTGATCAGGTCTACTGCATTGCTGGAATGAGAACCTGCAGCCACTAGAAGTTGCTTACCCAAAGCACAACACACACAGATAACCAGAAGATGGCGAAGTTGCACCACCGTGCATCCTTAAATACACTGGCAAGATCTGATCAAAGTGGCCCTTTGTGTGTATCACATGGAACACCCCCACACGAAAAGGTGACACTTGTAGAGTGCTAGAGCAAGAAGGGATGGAAAAAAGAGAGAAAGAAAGAAAAGAAGGAAAAACCAGACGACAAAAGAGCCCTAAAAAAAGCTCATCGTTTGCAGGGTTCGCAGGTCGGGCTCTGGGTGACGACGAAACCCTGGATTTCCATCACGAGCTGCTATCTAAAATGAGATCTAATGGGCCCTCCATGGAGGTTGGGCAGATAGGGCTTGCCCACCACTCACACAAAACCCCGGTGTGAGGTTTTCCCTGATAATGGAAACAGCAGGAGGCGAAACGTTTCCGCATCGCTCACTTATCGAGAGCACACAGCAAACGGATTGAAAATTAAATGGGTTTCGGAAGCATCCCGGCAAACAACAGGGCGGTGGTGTAACTGCGGTCACTGAGCTCCAGTGAAACGGACAGATGGGGGTTTATTTCTACAGGGACAGAAAACTAGACTGTGGAAATTGACTGGGTGAAAGGCAAAGCCGCGGAGAGGAGCAGAGTAATGCGTTTGGTACGAGAGGTCAGAACAGAGCCAACCTCAGCCAGCCCTGATAGACCCGAGCGGTAAAGAGGTGAAGCAGGCTGTTTTAGATGATGCTCTGTGCTTGGGTTTCTGGACACAACACGCCTGGAGATGATGGAATCCATCCATGGGATAATCCATCCCATGCAGCTTGAACATCCTCACACAGTTCCTGCAGATGGTGCGGTAGGGGTGGAGGTGGAGGGACACCATGCCTTCTGGACGTGTGACTACAGACCGTTCATCTTGGTGCTGACCACAGTGCCTCCACACATGGATTCGTTGGGCGTCTCCACCAAGACTAAAGCGGGACTCGTCACAGAAGATGACCCGCTGCCATTCTGAGTCACTCCATGACAGTCTGGTACGACACCACTGCAGTCTTTGGTGACGGTGACGTGTGTTAAGGACAGTCGTGGTAACGGTCTGTGTGCATGTAGTCCTGCGTGGTGCAGCCGTCTGCCGATGGTGCTGCACTAACAGGAGGACTCATGGAGGACACCACTGCTCGCCGGATGTCTGTAATGGTGGCTGTTGGGTCAGTCAGGTACAGAGGTAAGACCCGTCCTTGCTTATGTCACATGAGCGGTCAAACCTGAAACTTGAATCATTAGCATGTCTCATGATGTCAAACCTACCCACCAAGTTTCATTCCTGTCAGCTGATTCCTTCTGGGTGAAGCTACTGCTGGTTGAGGGGCCTGTTAATATGAGTATTATTGTTTTCATAAGAAATGTTGGTTGAGGGGTCTACGAACTTCTGGCCATGCAGGTACCAATAGTGCGAATCATTTTGGAGGCTTTGCTCCGTGATGTTCCATGAGTGGGAGAAAGCTGGAACTGAGCCAGATTCTTTCTTCACTATTTTCAGTCGTTAGGCTGCAAGTTTAATGAGTAATAATGAGTTCTTATGACTCATCTTACATGCTTTTACAGTCAGACCCACTGAGAAACCTCCAGGGGCCCGAAGCACAAGCAAGGCTTTGGCATGTATTACAGCTCATAAATGTCTTCATGTAGCTAAGCGTCTTTCAGTTCTTGTTTGAGGGACCTACATCAGTTCTACCTGGGGTAATACCTCTAGTTCAGTGAGATTACTGGGCTGTCTTGCACTTCTGTAGTCTGTCCACATCTTTTTGGTGATGTTGAGGTCAGGGGACATCGTGGTCCACAGTGTCCCCTTCTGCTTTTGGCTCTTGAGCCAGTCCCTTGTGGTGTTTGTAGTGTGTTTAGGGTCATTGTCTTCCTGTAGAAGCCAGCCATATTTCATCTTCAGCTTTTTTACAGATGGATTGATCTTTGCTTCCAGGAATTTGGTGGTATGTAATTATTGAATTTAAATTTGTATACATTTGCTGATTCTGCATTGAGCAACACTATTTTTAACCTTTCTATTGTCTTCTTCCTCTTCTTCTTCTTTATAAAACTCCATTAAACCCCACCCACCTGCTGTCCTTCTGCTCAACTGACAGACACCATTTTACATAAGGGCAGACCCCCAAGCAGAAATTCAATGTTGGTCAGATGTGCACTCATCTGTTTATCTTTTTCCCCATCTCCCATTCCTTCCATAGAGTCATGGAGTCATTCATTTCCACACCCATCCAAACCCTACTGCCTTCTTTTGCCCTACAGTCACCAAACTGCATGTACTCACTCAGGGCAGATCCCTGAACTCTGACCAACACTTCTCTATGTGTCTTCTGTTCATCCCTTGTTCCTCCCATAGACTCCCAATCATTTTCACGCCCATTCAAACCCTATTGTCTCCTTTCACCTACAGCCACCAACCTGCATGTACCCAATCAGGGCAGATCCCCAACCTCCAATCCACAGCCTTACTGACCCTCACTCCTCCAAGTGTCACTTATTCATCACTCGATCCTCCCATAGACTTGGTTTTAGTGACTCATTAGCAACCGGCCATGACCAAGCTCCAGCTGCAGAATCACTCTGCACTTTATTCAGGGAACTCACTTTTCTAGTTGAATCTATTCCTCTTTTTACCGGTGCAATGTTCCCTGTGCCACTGGCTGCACCACGGGTCCAAAGCATGATCGATCCGCTGTGCTTGCAGGTTGGAGAGATTTATTTTTCATGCCCTTGCTCTCCGCGGCCAAAAAGTCCTAGTCCACAGGACTAGGGCTTTCTATAATGCATCAGGCTTGTTTGGATGTTCCTTCCTTTGATGATGAACCTGTGAGGATTCAGGAACCGGAGGCTTTCTTCTGATGCCTGTTCCATGAAGGCCCCACCACTACAGAGTCTCAGAGCTAAACTTTCTTCAAGGTCTTCTGCTCCCAAATAGGGCTGGCTTAGCAATCGTATTGGCAGTTCATTCAGAAAGCTCGTTTTCTCCTCCAGACTTGACCTCCACCCTTCCTGTTAATTGCCATTATCTAATTACATTCCGAGATGAGAAGACAGCTACATGAACACGCTCTGCCATCTTCTTATAGCTTCTCCTGCTTTGTGGGCATCAGTTATTTTAATGTTCAGAGTGCTGGGCAGATGAGGTTTGAGATGCCACAGCTCAACTAATTAAGGTCTTGTTAAGTTCGGAGACCTTGGGAAAAGTTTTCGGAGAGCTCAAATGATAGTAAGTGATAGTAATAGAGATTTCCACCAGGTGTGCCCAAACCTTTGCATGCCACTGTATTTACCATGTGCCATCTACACTGACATACTAAAAGTCATGGGATATCAGTAGGCAAATTGATTGGGAACGCCCACACCTGTATACACTGTGAGGTGTTATCTTGTGAGTGAGGTTGAACACTGGCCAGCATGTTCATGCCAAGGAGATGCCAATTATTGGAATATGAATGCGGTACAATAGTGGAATGGGCTTAATCAGAACTCTCCAGAATGCTCCTTGAATCAATTCCGGACAACTTAGGTTTGCTGGCACTGTGCATTGTCTAGCTGGAGCCGGTCAATGATGTGTTTAGGGGGACGAGTGAAGCCAACCTGTGCCATGAGAACACACCCCACACAACCAGATGGAACCACCAACAGCCTGCAGAGTGCCATTGGTAAACATGGTGGCCTGATGCCATGCCGAGTGTCAACTCAGAATGGCAGCGGGTCATCTTCAGTGACGAGTCCCGCTCTGTCTTACGTGTGTGGAGGCACCGTGGTCAGCCCCAAGAAGAACAGTTTGTTGTCACACGTCCAGAAGCATCTGCAGGAACTGTGTGAGGATGTTCAAGCTGCATGGGATGGATTATCACAGGACTCCATTAGGAACCTCTACAGCTCCATACTGAGACGTCTGGCGTGTTGGGTTAGCGAACACGGCGGCCCGACGCCATACTGAGAGACAGACTTCTGTATGTGTAGCTCAATAAATATTGATCATATCAGTCTAAATTTATCATCAGTTATTGATCCTGGTCACCTTTATCCTCCTTCCCAACAGCACCGCAATCCCACACCTCCTTCCGGGTGCAGCTGTTCTCTTGATGATGAAGGAATTACATGATATACATTTTTTTGCAACATCAATATTGCAAAGACAAATATCGCAATGCCAAGCGACATATCGAGCAAGCAATAAACGACTCTGTCTATTACTGCAGCTCTCCTATATGCTGTCTCTATGGCCTCCACCTTAAAGACACCACCTTCTTTATTTTGATCCCCTGCTTGAGGCCGTCGTTGCACCGCAGCCTGGTCAGTATAATGGTCATTACCGGTGCCGACTGAAGCGTGAGTGTTATGCTTGTCCAGCAGCCCCCGTGGCCCCCTGCCTGCCCGTCCTCCCTCTCTCTCTCTCTCTCTCTTGCCGCTAACCTCGCTGAGCATGGGTACAGCTTTGAAGAGGCAGCTCCAGTCTCAAGCCTTCTGGTGAACAGCAGACTCCAGCATAATAAGCCGTTATAATTGACCACGTCGCACTCTCTTCCTGCCCAGAACTGGGAGACCAGGGGGAAGAGAGAGGAGGACGGAGGGAGGGGGAGACTGAGAGGCAGGAATGGAGTGTGGGAGGGTGGGAGAAAGAGAGAAAGACAGAGAGAGAGAGACAGACAGTGAGAGGGCGTAATTGCTGGCCACACAGAAAGGCTGCCTAGCGTTCTCAGTCTAGTGCCGTAATCTGTTTTTATGTCTTCTGCAGAGACGGCAGATGTTCCATATGCCTCTGGATATCTGTTCAGTATCTCACGCTAATCCTCGCACTTACACGTTTGCCAGTGTGCGGCATCCAGGATGTGGGGCCAAGTGAATGGAGATGGCAGTAAAAGCAGTATGGAGGGTTAGCATGGTCGCTAAATGCTGGGGTTTAACCGTGGTGGGACTACTCGCTGATATATTAAAGATTAGATTCAGATTCATACGCACAGAGAAACAAATTAAGAAATGTTAATTCTGCACTATTTAAGGTGGAACTGGGAAATATAAACACAAAGCTGGTGAATAAAGAGCTGAATGCCAGAGCTAGAATGTTAATTCTGCACTATTTAAGGTGGAACTGGGAGACATGAAGAAGAAGCTGGTGAATAAAGAGCTGAATGCCAGTGCTAGAATGTTAATTCTGCACTATTTAAGGTGGAACTGGGAAATATGAACAAGAAGCTGGTGAATAAAGAGCTGAATGCCAGAGCTAGAATGTTAATTCTGCACTATTTAAGGTGGAACTGGGAGACATGAAGAAGAAGCTGGTGAATAAAGAGCTGAATGGCAGTGCTAGAATGTTAATTCTGCACTATTTAAGGTGGAACTGGGAAATATGAACAAGAAGCTGGTGAATAAAGAGCTGAATGGCAGTGCTAGAATGTTAATTCTGCACCATTTAAGGTGGAACTGGGAAATATGAACAAGAAGCTGGTAAATAAAGAGCTGAATGCCAGTGCTAGAATGTTAATTCTGCACTATTTAAGGTGGAACTGGGAAATATGAACAAGAGTCTGGTGAATAAAGAGCCGAATGCCAGCGCTAGAATGTTAATTCTGCACTATTTAAGGTGGAACTGGGAAATCTAAACAAGAAGCCGGTGAATAAAGAGCTGAATGCCATCGCTAGAATGTTAATTCTGCACCATTTAAGGTGGAACTGGGAGATATGGACAATAAGCTGGTGAAAAAGAGCTGAATGCCAGTGCTAGAATGGTAATTCTGCACCATTTAAGGTGGAACTGGGAGATATGAACAACAGTCTGGTGAATAAAGAGCTGAATGCCAGCGCTAGAAAGTTAATTCTGCACTATTTAAGGTGGAACTGGGAGACATGAACAAGAAGCCGGTGAATAAAGAGCTGAATGCCAGTGCTAGAATGTTAATTCTGCACTATTTAAGGTGGAACTGGGAGACATGAACAAGAAGCCGGTGAATAAAGAGCTGAATGCCAGTGCTAGAATGTTAATTCTGCACTATTTAAGGTGGAACTGGGAGATATGAACAAGAAGCTGGTGAATAAAGAGCTGAATGCCAGTGCTAGAATGTTAATTCTGCACTATTTAAGGTGGAACTGGGAGATATGAACAAGAAGCTGGTGAATAAAGAGCTGAATGCCAGCGCTAGAATGTTAATTCTGCACTATTTAAGGTGGAACTGGGAGATATGAACAAGAGTCTGGTGAATAAAGAGCTGAATGCCAGCGCTAGAATGTTAATTCTGCACTATTTAAGGTGGAACTGGGAGATATGAACAAGAGTCTGGTGAATAAAGAGCTGAATGCCAGTGCTAGAATGTTAATTCTGCACTATTTAAGGTGGAACTGGGAAATATGAACCAGAATCTAATGAATAAGCCAATTTCTGCTAATAGATGTTCCTTAAACTTTACACACTGCTCCTTTAAAATAAGCAGCCAAACCACAAGCAACCATGAGCTGTGAGCAATGACAGAATATGTAACTGCCTGTGGATTGCTAGAGCAGTGGTCACCAGCCGTCCTCCTGTCGCACCTTCCTGCTGGTTTCATATCCAACCCGGAAATAACACAGCTCTTTCAGATAATCCAGGGCTTCTGAGGACAGTAATCAGATCAGACGTAGGTGATTAGGTTTGGACGTAATGTCTGCAGGAAAGAGGACCTCCAGGAGCCCACTGGGGACCACTGCTCAGAGGACACAAAGAGAGTCACCTTGTGTTTAAGGTGGTAGTAGCTTCATGCTCCTGCAGATGGCGCTGTATGAGGATGGAGGGGCTATATCTCCCTGCGGGTGTGAGTGACGGGATCCATAGATTGGGAGGAGGTGCTACAGTGCAGGGAATGTCTCGTTCCATGTGTGGAAAATGTCTCCAGAGCAGATGTTAATGATTGGCTAAAAGGAGGGACTGCATGTGGGCGTGGCCAAAGACCATAGTGTGAAGGAAGTAGCTGAATCTGCAGGTGTATGGAAGCGTATGGTCATACGGGTCTACCAGCAGTGGATAAAATCCCAGTCTACAGGGAATTCTCCAGTCACAGCAGTTATTGGTGCTCGTGGAGGCCATGTACTAGACATTGGAACATGGCTGTGAGGATTTGATTGCATTCAGCAAGTCAGGTACTGATGCTGGAAGATTAGTTCTGGATCACAGGAGGCTCCACAGCCCAAGCCAACACAACACGGTGACATTAGGCTCATGTGCGGCTGCTCCAGAGCATCCCGCCGTATCAGCCGTGCTCTCCTATGGAGCTCATCCAAGCTGTGTGTGTTAGATCAGGGAGTCTGGATGTGCATGGAGTCTGTAGGCAGTCTGAAGAATCCAGTGGGGCTGATGAATTGCAGACACTTGAGGGACTAGAGTTCTGCATATCACCACCTCAAATCCTATTCTTAGCGAAGGCAGGATTCCGGCAGAATTCCGGCAGAATTCCGGCAGAATTCCGAACCGTCGTACTGCATTTTAGTGCAGCAAAAATAGATCTGATTCAGATCAGCATTCGCCGGGTGAAGGATTTTGAGCAATCCCGTTTGCCAGTGATGTGCCCGCCTGCCTTTTATCAATCGTGCGCAGGCCTCCCACGAGGACGGCATAAAACCCGGAGCCGAGGCAGAAATAACACATTCCGAACCGTCTCCTCTCGTCGCAGTCATTCCAGCCAAGACGAGGTGAAGGCATCTCTAAATTTACATCCCAATCTCACCTCCGCAGAGCAGCTGCCAGAGAGCGCCGGCGACACTCTGACGAGGAACCTGAGGGTTGCCTTTGGTTTTATTTTCACACAGCTCTGCAGAGAGAGTGTTACAGTGTCTCAGCCGCTCGCACACCCTCCGTCCTTGACACCCAAGCGCCTCATTATCACCTACGCTCTCACGGGTCCTACAGTCTTCTCAAGTACATCGAGCTCAGTGGGCTGCAAGAAGGCTTGAGCGCACACATGCACAATTAGGTGCTCACACTGTACGAGCAGCATCCCAGTAAACTCGGTTTATAAACTAGGGACTGATATTACACTTTTATAAAACCCTAACCCTCAAATTAAAAAAACTTCAGCTATAAATCCCTGTGGGGTGTGAGTGACGGGATCCATAGATTGGGAAGAGGTGCTACAGTGCAGGGAATGTCTCGTTCCATGTGTGGAAAATGGCTCCAGAGCAGATGTTAATGATTGGCTAAAAGGAGTGACTGCATGTGGGCGTGGCCAAAGACCATAGTGTGGAGGAAGTAGCTGAATCTGCAGGTGTGTGGAAGCGTACGGTCATACGGGTCTACCAGCAGTGGATACAATCCCAGCCTACAGGGAATTCTCCTCGGAACTGTACCAGGGAAGACATCCACCACATCTGGAGCCAATTCTTCGATGTAGGAGTGTCTGATAAGTGATGTGGCTACATCCGGACATAGCCCAGTCCATGCCCAATCCAGTCCCAGCTGTCATTGGTGCTCTTGGAGGCGTTACGCGGTGTTCGGTACGTTTCAGTCACAGGGGACTCGGATTTTCTTCCCTGACTGACTATAAGCTCCTACTGTTGAGTCCGCTTTCAACCTGACACCTGTGAAAGTGAAGTCTGAGGAGTTTGAAAGCTATTCAAGCACTTGAAGGAGCTGAAGAGGAGTCACATCGTGCAGCTCCAGGAAGAGCGACGGTCATAGCCAGGCGATGCGTGCTGTACCAGTCGTGCGGAGACTTCCATACCGCGCTGTCGGGGTAGTGGATAGAAGAACGCACGCATCCGCGACATGAAGGATCTGGGTGACCTACTCGAACCAAGAGACTGTCCAACATGTGCGGAGTGACCAAACAGCAGAATGGCACATACCCATAAACACATACACACACATCTAACAACAGGTCCAAACTAATTATGGACACAGGTGGGAGGGAAAAACTGCGAGTACTGTAACTCCAAGCTGCACGAACATGCGGATCAGTCCTCCTCTAACGGCAGAACAGCGTGCTGCTGGAAGTCTGTTTGGACTCTCTCTCCTCTCTCTCTCTCTCCTTTTCTTTGGTTCTCCTCCAAAAACCAGCCAAATTAATTACCAGCTTGAACCGAGTGAAGCGGCGGCGGAGCGCAAAGTGGGGAGACGAGTCATAATGCAGTGCGTGTTTTTCTCCTCTCAGCTGCACTGTGAGAATTGGCAGAGGCTGATAGCTTATCTTTAGCGCACGCAGACCATAACCGGCCCCCGCAGAGGAGGGGAAATACAGCCCCCCACTGACTGGTCAACTAATTCATCTGGTTTCTTTTAAATAAAGCTTTGCTTCATCTCGCATCCCATAATAAGCATGCAGTTTGTGTCCTGCGATTCATTTTTCCATGATCAGAATGGATTTGGAGGTTTCTGACGAGCGGACTTACAGGGCTACTCATATTACAGGTAGGCCAGTGTAGTGTTAGGAGTCTTGCCCAGCAGCCACCATTACAGACCTCCAGCGAGCAGTGGTGTCCTCCATGAGTCATCCTGTTAGTGCAGCACCATCGGCAGACGGCTGCACCACGCAGGACTACATGCACACAGACCGTTACCACGCCTGTCCTTAACACCACGTCACCGTCACCAAAGACTGCAGTGGTGTCGTACCAGACTGTCATGGAGTGACTCAGAACGGCAGCGGGTCATCTTCAGTGACGAGTCCCGCTTTAGTCTTGGTGGAGACGCCCAACGAATCCGTGTGTGGAGGCACCGTGGTCAGCACCAAGATGAACGGTTTGTTGTCACACGTCCAGAAGGCCTGGTGTCCCTCCACCTCCACCCCTACCGCACCATCTGCAGGAGCTGTGTGAGGATGTTCAAACTGCATGGGATGGATTATCACAGGACACCATTAGGAACCTCTACAGCTCCATACCGAGACGTCTGGCGTGTTGGGTTAGCGAACACGGCGGCCCGACGCCATACTGAGAGACAGACTTCTGTATGTGTAGCTCAATAAATATTGATCATATCAGTCTAAACTTATCATCAGTTATTGATCCTGGTCACCTTTATCTTCCTTCCCAACACACCCGCACTCCCACACCTCCTTCTGGGTGCAGCTGTTCCTTTGATGATGAGTGTGTATTATATATGCATTCAGTCCAAAGTCACGTTTTTACATTTCACCGTTTTCCTCACATCATTTGTTGCCCTTCCTGGTTTCCAGGTAAACGGTTGCACAAGCCTCAAAGAACAAAACACGATCTGTTCGCACAAGCAGGCGCGTGCGCACTCACGCACTCTAGTGATCAGGACCACACTGCTCAGCTCCAAATCAAGGTATTGTCCTTCATACATATTCAACAGATCCAGTGCCATTCATTTGCATGATTAAGCTCCTACTGTGGAACAGAATTAATGTTAATCACAACACGGCTGCGTCTCTACTGAACATACAGGACACTAGTGCCTCAAAACCCGGGTTCCGAGGCTCAGGAACATGTCTGCTGGCTCGGCAGACGCTCTTGGAAGATAAGGAACGCAAGACTCGAGACCGAAACGAAGTACTGAACAACAAAAGACCTGAAGAGCGTCGTGTGGTAAGCTGTCCTCCCAACACGCCCATTGTTCCCCTCAGCCGAACCCACCCACGAGGAAAAGGCCTCGAATTCACAGAACCGTGAGCGGTACATCTGAACACCTCGGCGCTTGCGTGCCTGCAAACGCACAGCTTGTTCCACAGCTAATAAACGAGCCGCGGCCGCCAAAGCGAGCGGAGACGAAGAGCGAAGTGATGGCTTCTTAAAGGCGAGATAAAGTGGGCCTTCTAAACGGCAGAATAATGACAGCCCTGCTGAATCTATAATGGCCTTTTCTGCCTCTTTCTCAGTAATGAGTGGCAGGCAACGGGCACCGCTCGCCGTCTGATTAAAACAAATGAAAGATCCATTATGACAGACGATTGAATACCCGGACCCTCCTACTGCGCCCAGCACTAATGGAGAGCCAAAAAAAAAAAAGAGACACGGTGGGAGACTGTCATTTCCCAGCCCTCTGCACTTCTCTCTCTCTGCTTTCGCCTGCCGTGCACACTTACAGCTGTGATGCAGGGAAATAGCAGGGCAGAGGAGAGGCGAGGCGAGGCAAGGTGGGAGAAACGGCCGCCTATAGAACCGAACAGGGGCGGTTAAGTGTACACGGCATTAGAATGTGATGCTAGGGGAAGATGGAGGAGTACTAGTGAGAGCGATCAGGAGGTAAACAGGTCTATTCACTCATGGATTTCCTGAAGTGTGTCACACAGTGAGTCACGGAGGCAGGAACGTTAACATAAGGTGTGAAAAACATGATACATATACAGTTACGGCATTCAGCAGACGCGCTTATCCAGAGCGACCCACAAGCGTGCTTAGGGTTCAGTCAGAGTGTGTTTCTCAGCTGGTACTAGAAGGTTAGGGTGCAAACTCCCCAACAAGGAGCCAGTGCTGATACCTAGCAAGAAGAGTACAGTGTTCATATGCATTAGGACCACCACAGAGCAGGTATGATGTGGGTGGTGGATCATTCTCAGCACTGCAGTGACACTGACGTGGTGGTGGTGTGTTGGTGTGTGTGGTGCTGGTGTGAGTGGGTCAGACACAGAAGTGCTACTGGACACCTCAGTGTCACTGCTGGAACAAAAATCGTCCACTCACTAACACTATCCAGACAACAGCGTCCTGTGGGGCAGCGTCCTGTGGGCAGCGTCCTGCGGGGCAGCGTCCTGCGGGGCAGCGTCCTGTGGCCAGCGTCCTGTGCCCACTGATGAAGGACTAAAGGATGACCAACACTGCACTGTGCAGCAGCAGGTGAGCTATCGTCTCTGACTGTCCATCTACAAGGTGGACCAGCAAGGTAGGAGTGTCTAATAGAGTGGACAGTGAGTGGACACAGTGTCTACACACTCCAGCAGCACTGCTGTGTCTGATCCACTCACACCAGCACCACCCACACTAACACACCCCCACCACGTCAGTGTCACTGCAGTGCTGAGACTGATCCACCACCCACAGTGTAGATATATGAGTGGATGTAGATACACTGAGGTGGTCATACTGTTATGCATTGTCGGTCATGCGTACATACATATATACATATCACAAAAACAATTCTCAGTAAAAACAAATAAATACATTTCCCCACATTGTGAACAAGATAGATTTTATTTATAGTTTTACTTGCCATAATATTTGCCATATAGTTTAGGTGGGAGGAACTTTGGCCTACAGACAAAAGCCACAATACAAATGATGAAGGTTTTGTTAGGTGTGCCGAGCGTTAGAAATTAATACCAGGGAGAGAATGACAGCTAATAACCGAACGTGATATTCCACATGATGAGGAAGTAAAGAGTGTTGACCGTCTCTGTCAAACAGCTCGAACTAGCGGAGGTGATCTTCCGGGGAATCCTTGATACAGCACCCGCAGAGACTCGCACAGACGTTTACATTATCCACTACGTCTCCAACAAGCAGGGAATACCACCCTAACAACAGCCGTGGGCAAAATACGAGCCATGCAGCTTGTAAAGTGTCACTGCTGTAAGAACCGCACCCCCATCTCCACTCGTGACGGCTGTTTGTTTTGGAGCAGTGGAAAGCTGAAGCCTATTTAGAGTGTTAAGCGGTGGAGCTCCAACGAAAACCCCCCGTAAACGTCACCTGATGCCTGGTGAAGCTCCTCAACCAGTGTACCACGTAGAGGGTTTTCTCTTTGCCTGATAAACTGCAAATATGAAGATGCATTCATGTGCATTAATCTGACCAGAATGAAGACACTGACTCAATGCATATATGAGCATACAAGTCCTGGAATATTGCGAATGGACATTTCACACACACTGATGTGGAGGAAGCTAATGGTGGTTAGGAATACTCATGGTCCTTTGGAGGAGGGGCCAAACTGAAATGCATTGCAAGTGTCCAGGAAGCATAAATCAAAAGAGGGGGCAGCTGACTGTAGACGTCCACCAGGCCTGGAGATTGAGATTTGTACCTGCTGCTGCGGCGGCGGCAGCGGTGGCTGTTATGAGGCACAAGTTTTGACAGCTCAGGGCCGGACAATAAATACACGAGCGGGTCAGTCATCTGAGGTGAAGAAGAATCTCACAACAAGCCTGCTCCGACTCGGTCCCGCGGAATGATGCGAAGCTCTGATCCGTGTTTTAGAAATACGTTTCCTGCGAAGTGACAGAGAGAAACGGGAACGTTAGAATTCATAAACCCAGGGAAGCCTGAATACATCTGCAGACATGGCTGGATCAAAGCTGGCGTCCGCTTTAACCTCCTGCTCGTAGTATCAGTTTCAACCGCATGAAGTTGTCATGATTGAGTATCCGGTATATCGTCACTGTCCAATGAAAAACATGCATCTCCATTTCTGATGATTTTTACTTTTATGTATCGTTTGATCACATGATCTTCTATTTACACTGTGTGCGAATTTTATGATGAAAGGACCAACAGAAATGGCCCAAAGATCGCTTGGAAAAAGTCTGGTTCCATTGAGTTGCATTAAAATTAAATTGGGTTTTGGCCTCTCCTGTAAAGTCGCTATTTCGGAGACGCTTGTTTTTATCTGGACACCGACGACATAAAGATTCTGGTTGCCGTGATTGGTCGATGCCGCTGTGATGTCACCATCAATATTTTAAACAGACGCTTCTTTCTCTTTTAAAGAATAAGCTTATTATTGTTCCCTATTGATTAATATCTTCATTCAAAAACCGAACGCCTACATCTCAGCAATACTGCTTTGTGCTTGACTTCAGTCGTGTGTGTCCTCAGTCACTGGCGCCATTCAGCACAGGCTCACCAATAACAGCTGTGACTGGATTGGGCATGGACTGGACAAGTTTCTGGATGTAGCCAGACACTGATCAGACACTCTTACATCTAAAATTGGTCAGTTGGTCCAGATTTGGTGGACACCTTCCCTGGCACAGTTCCGAGGAGAATTCCCTGTAGACTGGGATTTTGGGTATCATGGTACGCTTCCATACACCTGCAGATTCAGCTACTTCCTTCACACTATGGTCTTTGGCCACGCCCACATGCAGTCCCTCCTTTTAGCCAATCATTAACACCTGCTCTGGAGCCATTTTCCACAAGAGTGTCTGAACATTGATGAGGTCTACGTCCAGAGGCTTGTCCAGTCTATGCCTCACACGGCTGTTATTGGAGCTGGTGTAGGCGTGACATGCTGTTAGGTACACAGGGGACAGGGGTTTTCGGAGTTATCGGAGGGTGATAATTGGTTGATAGGATATGTGCATCTCTACAAAGCACTCTGAAAGGAGAAGAACTCCTTAATGGAAGTCTGCACTTCCCAAACACGCACATCCTTTTTAGCTGGAAGACAATACAGCTTTGGCGGAGCTGCTCCACCAAGTTAATGTTCCATTGAAGAAAAATTTCAAAGATCAATTTACGCCAACTGCTTTTACATAATTACGCTGAGCTCATAGGTCAACACGCAGGAGGCATGAACGCTTTGGAGAGCCAGCAGTTACATCACTTTGCGATTTGAGGGCAGGCTGCAGTATAAAATATGTAGAAAAGAATAAATTAGAATGGAAAACATCTGAAACGCAATCCTCCGAGAGGGGCGACGTGATCTCATAACAAGAGGGGGGCGAGAGACATATTGTGGCGTGCCGGCTCACAGCGCTTCATCAATATTCATTATCTAATATGTGAAATTTGCATAGGGGTCCTCAAAGAGTAGCACTCTTTCAGAACCTCAGCTTATCTGCCTAAACTGCACGGAACAGCCAACACAGAGACTTCCATGCTCTGGACCAAATCGAGTTCTGTTCTCACGAACTACGTTTCTTCTCCTTAGCTTTTTCTTAGGGGCTGGGGGGAGCGCAAGACCCACATGGCTAGTCTCCGCCGAAAACCCGACCCCAAACAGATGAGGTTCGGAGGAAAGGCCATTTCAACACAAGCCTGTGAAAGTATTTGGGTTGCTATTAGGAAGACATGAAAGATTTCAGACTCAGACGACAGAAGAGGAGACGAACCTGCTGTTTGTGCTGGATTGATTCCGATGCCATCTGCAAGAAGAGGGGGAAAAAAACACAGCATTGAAAAACCATCACACACCATGTGCACAAAACAGTCAAAGTGGAAAATAAACAATAAGTCAGGCAGATGAGCCAGCAAATGAGGGAGGGGGAAAAAAACAAAAACAAGCTGAAGAACAAACGCTCCAACGCTGTGCAGCAATATCCGGTCGGCTCTCCAACAAGAGTTATGTATAACTCCCTATCGTTATTGTCTGTACATCATTTAATATTAGGCAATAACCTCCTACTAGACTCAGAACAGCTTGGACTACAGTATGCACAACTCCCAACAGTAATTATCTGTTCTCATTAGGACTAATCTCTCAGATCCTGCTACCATCAGAGAGTCTGGGTTTGTTTCAGAACTGGTCACATGACTGGAAGATACAATCCACTGTTTCAGAAAGTTTCAGAATGACGATGAGGGTGCTTCATATATATATATATATATATATATATATATATATATATATATATATATATATATATATATATATATATATATATACACACACATACTGCACACACACACACACACACACACACACACACACACACACACACACGGATGCTGTATTTCAATATACTGAGTGAGTGAGATACGCCTTGTGTGAGTCGTCTTGCATGTTTACGGTGGTAGGAACTTCAGGCTCCTGCAGATGGCGCTCCTGCACGAGGACGCACTGCTATAAATCCTTGCGGGGTGTGAGTGACGGGATCCATAGATTGGGAAGAGGTGCTACAGTGCAGGGAATGTCTCGTCCCATGTGTGGAAAATGGCTCCAGAGCAGATGCTAATGATTGGCTAAAAGGAGGGACTGCATGTGGGCGTGGCCAAAGACCATAGTGTGAAGGAAGTAGCTGAATCTGCAGGTGTATGGAAATCCCAGTCTACAGGGAATTCTCTACAGAATGGTGCCAGGAAAGGTTTCCATCAAATCTGTCCCACTTGCACAATTCTTTGATCCAGAAATTTGTCCAGTACGTGCTAAATCAAATCGCACTTGAGGAGAGATTAGCGTGCTATTAGGTGTATCAGGTACAGGTGGATATTTTCTGTCTAGTGAGCTTTAGTTAACCGATAGGTCGTATCGGCATGGTCCTGCAGGACAGGCGTTTCGTTTCACTGTGTACGTATCTGAAATGACAATAAGGCCACTTGAACTTGAAGCAGGGGGCAGGCCACTGTTAGAAACTAAGTGTGTGGGAGTTTGCATCAGCAAACCTGATGACCTAATGTAACTGCTGTTTCCGAGAAGCAAATGATTTTGATTTGGCCTCTCATTCATTTCTGCAGAGACAGTCGGCAGTTGTGTATACGGAACTGTGGAGCGGCAGTGTCTGGAGACACACAGAGAGAGCAATGAAGTCGAGGATTCATCATCTTCCTGTGAACGAGAAGCCAGTTCCCCTGGATGGCAGCAAATGAGATGTTGCACTGTGGCGCAGTGCATTACATTAGGAGTCCACAGTCACATCACAAACTAGCTTTAAACTCAATGGAAGATGGAGGACAAATTAGCGGGAGCTCTCCACTGTACATTAGCTCATGTTTATAGACAGACTACCAGCTTTTCTCTCGCCCATCTGTCACAGGGGCACAGAACCAACACAAACCCTGCTTAACGCTGACGCCTAAACTTGCTGGTGGTTTAGCGCCACTCCCACAAAGCATCATCAGAGGTAAGTGATTCAGAGAGCTGCAATATAACAAATGAAGCATAACTGAAAGACAGGTCATGATTGTAATTTTTCAGTCCAGCTCCAAAGTCTTGGCCCAAAAGGGACCTCATCATCACTGTGTTCAGGGGCAAAACATGTTTTGTGGGTAAGGAAAGATACCGCAGCTCCTTCAGTGCCAGATTTATAACCATATCCATTATACTACTTGTCTATCGCCTGTATACCATCTCTATATCACCTGTATACCATCTCTATATCACCTGTATACCATCACCTGTATACCATCTCTATATCACCTGTATACCATCTCTATATCACCTGTATACCATCTCCTGTATACCATCTCTATATCACCTGTATACCATCACCTGTATACCATCTCTATATCACCTGTATACCATCTCTATATCACCTGTATACCACCTCCGTATCACCTGTATACTACCTCTATATCACCTGTATACCATCTCTATATCACCTGTATACCACCTTCATACTACTTGTCTATCACCTGTATACCAGCTCCATATTACCTGTATATCACCCGAATACTACTTGTCCATAACCTTTATACTACTTGTCTATCGCCTGTATACTTCTTGTCTATAACCTGTATACTACCTTCATACCACCTGTATACCACCTCTATATCACTTGTTTTTCACATGTATACCAGCTCTATATATTATCTGTGTACTAGGTCTATACTGCTTGTCCATAACCAGTATACCACCTGTCTACCATCTCTATATCACCTGTCTACCATCTCTATATCACCTGTATACTACCTCCATATCACCTGTATACCACCTCCATATCACCTGTATACCACCTTCATATCACCTGTATACCACCTCCATATCACCTGTATACCACCTCCATATCACCTGTATACCACCTTCATATCACCTGTATACCACCTTCATATCACGTGTATACCACCTCCATATCACCTGTATACCACCTCCATATCACCTGTATACCACCTCCATATCACGTGTATACCACCTCCATATCACCTGTATACCACCTCCATATCACCTGTATACCACCTCCATATCACCTGTATACCACCTCCATATCACCTGTATACCACCTTCATATCACCTGTATACCACCTCCATATCACCTGTATACCACCTCCATATCACCTGTATACCACCTCCATATCACCTGTATACCACCTCCATATCACCTGTATACCACCTTCATATCACCTGTATACCACCTCCATATCACCTGTATACCACCTCCATATCACCTGTATACCACCTCCATATCACCTGTATACTACCTCCATATCACCTGTATACCACCTTCATATCACCTGTATACCACCTCTTTATCACCTGTATACAACCTTCATACTACTTGTCTATCACCTGTATACCAGCTCCATATATTACCTGTATATCACCTGAACACTACTTGTCCATAACTACTTGTCTATCGCCTGTATACTTCTTGTCTATAACCAGTATACTACCTCTATACCACCTCTATATAACCTGTACACCACCTCTATATCACCTGTATACTCTGTGTCCATCACCTGTATACCACCTGTATAACTGCTCTATATATGTCCTGTATACTACCTCTATACTAGCCCATAACCAGCATACCACCTGTCTACCATCTCTAGATCACCTGTATACTATTACACCACATGTGGGATAATAAAAGCCTACCTTATCACATCATATCATGCAATAAGATTATTAATTCATCCCAGCATTCCCTTAACCACAGGGAGTAAACACCCTGGACACATTCCCACTCACACACACTCACACACACACTCTCACACACACTCACACACACACTCTCACACACACACACTCACACACACACACTCACACACACACACTCACACACACACACTCACACACACTCTCTCTCACACACTCTCTCACACACACACTCTCTCACACACACACTCTCTCACACACACACTCTCTCACACACACACTCTCTCACACACACACTCTCTCACACACTCACTCTCTCACACACACACTCTCACACACACTCTCACACACACTCTCACACACACTCTCACACACACTCTCACACACACTCTCACACACACACACTCTCACTCACACACACTCACTCACACACACTCACACACACACTCACTCACACACACACTCACTCACACACACACTCACTCACACACACACTCACACACACACACACTCACACACACACACACACTCACACACACACACACTCTCACACACTCACTCACTCACTCACTCACTCACTCACTCACACACACTCTCACACACACTCTCACACACACTCTCACACACACTCTCACACACACACACTCTCACTCACACACACTCTCACTCACACACACTCTCACTCACACACACTCTCACTCACACACACTCTCACTCACACACACTCTCACTCACACACACTCTCACTCACACACACACTCACTCACACACACACTCACTCACACACACACTCACTCACACACACACTCACACACACACACACTCACACACACACACACACCTTAGGGGCAATTTAGCATCTCCGATCCAGGGCTGCTCTTTGTCCTCCTGGAGTGATGTTACAAGGACATCCAGTCCTTAGAGGAGAACAGCAACAGCTCAGAATGTTCTCCATTTATAGACAGTGTGGATGGATGCTTTCGTAGCCTGCCCCAGCTTCATGGAAGTTAGGCTGTGTTGGTCTATAACCGTGACTGGATCGTGTTCAGGCCACATCTTATTAGTGATCAATGCAGAGATCAATGCAAGGCTGGATCTCAACTGTGCACTACACAGTAACACTACACAGCATATACAGACTGATCTTTACAGCATGAGCTCTGCAGGCACGTCGCATCATTACCATACTCAGACATCGGCTGGTTCTAAGAGTGCACTGTGGGTTTTTGAGCAGACTCTACTGTACTATATACTACATACTCAAACACTAAATGCCATCAGTAGTAAGCTCATGATTGGGATGCAACCCAGGTATTTCCAGGGAGGTCACTTGGAAAGTGATATCAGCGGTGGTATTAAGTTCCTTGGCCAGTTTGCATCTGTAGACTACTTGGGACTGCTCTAGATCACACTCGGGACCGCATGCTTGAAACTGCCTGCTTCTATGGGTTCTAGGCGGGCTTCTTGTGTCCCAGTCCGAAGTCTGATATGACGCCCACGTCCACTTATTTATAAGTGAAGCACGATTCAAACCAGCTGGAAAGCTCCCCGGTTGTCATGAATGCAGCATACGGCCTCACATAGGGTTAGGCTTAGTCTGCGTTAAGACTGTGCTTGTGCTAAAAAACAGACAGACAGACAGACAGACAGAAGGATTCTCCGCTACTCACCGTTCGTAATGATGGCGCTGGTAGCGGCAGGCACTTTAAACTGTAAAGAGAGAGAGAGACGTCAAACGGTCACACTCCATTGAAAACCAAACAGGCACTCACGCTTGCGTCAGGGCACAGAGGATGAAAAACACCGAGCCTCGTGTGTCAGCCCCTCTCAGACAGAGCCGGGCTTTCGACTAGCCCTCGTGTTTATTGCAGGTAATTTGAGGTCTCTGTTCGGCAGATTTAGACAGTTGAGAGCGAGAGGGAAAGGACAAAAGAGGCTGAAGTGGGTTAAAATGACAGACAGACAGAGAGAGAGAGAGAGAGAGAGAGAGAGAGAGAGAGAGAGAGAGAGAGAGAGAGAGAGAGAAAGAGAGAGAGACAGAGAGAGAGACAGAGAGAGAGAGAGAGAGAGAGACAGAGAGATACAGAGAGAGAGACAGAGAGACAGAGAGATACAGAGAGAGAGAGAGAGAGAGAGAGAGAGAGAGAGAGAGACAGAGAGAGAGAGAGAGAGAGAGAGAGAGAGAGAGAGAGAGAGAGAGATACAGAGAGAGAGAGAGAGAGAGACAGACAGACAGACAGACAGACAGAGAGACAGTGAGAGAGACACAGAGAGAAAGAGAGAGATAGAGAGACAGAGAGAGAGAGAGACAGAGAGAGAGAGACAGCGAGAGAGAGAGAGAAAGACAGAGAGATAGAGAGAGAGACAGAGAGAGACGGTGAGAGCGAGAGAGACAGTGAGAGAGACAGAGAGAGAGATGGCGAGAGAAAGACAGAGAGACAGAGAAACAGAGAGAGAGAGAGACAGCGAGAGAGAGAGAGACAGCGAGAGAGAGAGAGAGACAGACAGAGAGACAGAGAGAGAGAGAGACAGCGAGAGAGAGAGAGACAGCGAGAGAGAGAGAGAGACAGACAGAGAGACAGCGAGAGAGAGAGAGAAAGACAGAGAGATAGAGAGAGAGACAGACAGAGAGACAGCGCGAGAGAGAGAGACAGACAGAGAGACAGCGAGAGAGATAGCGAGAGAGAGAGAGAGACAGACAGAGAGATAGAGAGACAGACAGAGAGACAGAGAGGGAGAGAAAAAGAGAGACAGAGAAAGAGAGAAAGACATAGACAGAGAGAGAGACAGAGAGAGAGACAGAGAGAGAGACAGAGAGAGAGAGACAGAGAGAGAGAGACAGAGAGAGAGAGAGAGACAGAGAGAGAGAGACAGAGAGAGAGAGAGAGACAGAGAGAGAGAGACAGACAGAGATGTGCTGGAGGGAGACTGATCTCAGTCGCAGGTGGTTGGGAAAAACACACCAGAAGTCACAATGACAAAATCAATTACCGTCACTCGCGCCGAACCTGAATTAGAGGCCGAGGCCACGCAAACGCATAGGCATCTGCGGAGGATGCGTGTTCAGTTTAGGGAATTAACAAAATCCAGTGGCTGTCATTCCATAGGGACTCAAGACAGCTGGAGAGTGTGAAGGAATGAGGTGGGGGGCGGGACTACCTTTCAAAGCGTTCACTGACAACACAAATTTTTATTTCAGGGCATAAAATCCAGAGTTCTTGGAAACTAACCATCAGTTTTCTGCTCTCTCCATTCCTCTCTTTTCAACAGGAGCCTATTACGGCCCTGACAACCTTGACATTTTATTCAAGGAGCCCTGAGGGGAATTAATCTGCGGTAAAGCACTCCTAAGTTCGGCGGGGCATGCGTTCCATCCTGCTGGGGAAAACGAATAAATAAATAAAACGGCAATGTTACAGAACGTGATAGAATGAGTGTGATCCTTCACTCTGGCTGCCCATCATAGGCCTTTCGCACTCCCAGTGGAGAAGCAAGCTACTGAGAGGAGCCCTGACACCACCTGTTCCCAAACGAGACAGAACGACAAACAGAAAGGCAACCAAACCTAGAGAAAGTAATCGGGATAATCGGAACACCAGCTCCACCAGCTCCAATAACAGCTGGGACTGGACTGGGCATGTACTGGACGAGTTTCTGGATGTAGCCACATCAGTGTTTAGACACTCTTACATCAGAGAACTGGTCAGTTGGTTCCAGATTTGGTGGATGCCTTCCCTGGCACAGTTCCGAAGAGAATTCCCTGTAGACTGGGATTTTATCCACTGCTGATCTAACACACACAGCTTGGATGAGCTCCACAGGAGAGCACAGCTGATACGGCGGGATGCTCTGGAGCAGCCGCACATGAGCCTAATGTCACCGTGTTGTGTTGGCTTGGGCTGTGGAGCCTCCTGTGATCCAGAACTAATCTTCCAGCATCAGTACCTGACTTGCTGAATGCAATCAAATCCTCACAGCCATGTTTCAATGTCTAGTTAATGGCCTCCACGAGCACCAATAACTGCTGTGACTGGAGAATTCCCTGTAGACTGGGATTGTATCCACTGCTGGTAGACCCGTATGACCGTACGCTTCCATACACCTGCAGATTCAGCTACTTCCTTTACACTATGGTCTTTGGCCACGCCCACATGCAGTCCCTCCTTTTAGCCAATCATTAACATCTGCTCTGGAGCCATTTTCCACACATGGAACGAGACATTCCCTGCACTGTAGCACCTCTTCCCAATCTATGGATCCCGTTACTCACACTCGCAGAAATTCATAGCCCCATCGTCCTCATGCAGCGCCATCTGCAGGAGCCTGAAGGTGACTCATTTTCCATTCTTGGTGTTTATCCCATTTGAATGTGACTGACTAATGAGAAAACAAGGCCACGGATCACTACAGGGACTGAGGGGTAACATGAACACTCCAAGCGTCCCCCAATGTCCCATCAAAACACAAAAGTTTAATTTGAGCAGTTACGGTCCAAATCCGGAGTCTTACCTCTTCGGCTGCGAACTTCAGCACCGCTGTAAACGGCGTGCTCTCGGGCACACTCAGTCTGAAACACAGTGAGGGATGAAAGCAAATTAGCCGAAGCGCTAAAGAGTGATCAGATCTTCTGCTAAAGTATCATCAACACCATCAGTAGATGCTTCATTTAACAAAGGGAATAGCTCCAAGCCCGAGAGGCAGCAGGCGGCAAGGAAAACAAAGCTGAAGACATTCTCCGGGGAGCTGAATCTGTAGACGAGCTTTAAAAGCCTCTCTCCGATTAACAACTCATTTCCCAAAGCTGCTCAAAGAGAGACCGTGTCAATTTATAGTTGACTCAAATGTCCAAAATTCGACCGTCTCTGCATAAGAACCGTCTCAGTCCCAATCAATCGATCCTTAAAATAAGACATGGTATTAATTAGTATGTGAAATGGAAGCTCTTATTTCCCTATACGTCACTGAGAGCTGCTTTTTTGGGCTATGTTTACAATAGGCAGGATTTACTGGCTAACACATGTGAGAATGCAGATATGAAGATGTTCATACTAATAATAATCATAATAAAAATAATAATAATAATAAACAACAACAACAACAACAACAACAACAACATTAGTAGTAGCAATAATAGAAATAATAAATAAATAAATATTATTGCATATATGAACAAAATACAACAACAATAACACCAAAAAATAACAGTAGTTGTAGTAGTAATAACAATAATAATAATAATAATAATAATAATAATAACAGTAGCAGCAGCAATAATAATAATACATTTTATTTCAAATAGAAATAAGAAGCAACAACAACAACAGTATTAATGATCATAATTTTTTTTTTTTTTGCGTGTTTAAAATATTGTCCTTCATTCCATTTTCTTCATTCATTCTTCATGTTGGCTGCCTACAGACACTTGCTAGGTTGTACTATATAGTAAGCTGGCTGTGCATTTAGTGATGACCTCTGTGCACTGTGACCTCTGTGCACTATGACCCTCAGAATCCTCTGACCCCGCTCTGTCATCGTATGTGGTCTAACACTTCATGGCTGAGCTGCTGTCGTTCCCAAACACTCCCACTGTGTTCTAATCCCACTGACAGTGGACTGTGGAATATTTAGTAGGGAGGAAATTTTACCACTGGGCTTGTAGCACAGGTGGCATCCTATCACGGTACCACGCTGGAGTTCACTGAGCTCCTGAGAGCGACCCATTCTCTCACTAATGTCTGTAGGAGCAGTCTGCATGTGCAGGTGCTTGGTTTTATACACCTGTGGCCATGGAAGTGATTGGAACAGCTGAGTTCAGTCATCTGGATGGGTGGGTGAATATTTTTGGCAATATAGTGTACATGGCATCCTGGAAATATGACTAGACAACATGTTTTTAGAGATGTGTACTTAATATTCTGAATACAAATTCCATACTAAACATCTCACTAGTGGTAAGTGCATTGCAGATTTCTCAAATTCAAGATTTATACTGGTATAAACTGGGTTAAGACCTGCCATATGAGCACACATGTCTGCCAATGAAAGCTGACACAGTTAACATCTGCTGAGAGAGAAAATAACCATCCCACAACTCCAACAATCCACTACCAGAAGAAAATCCGCTGTCAGTCATTAAACAGGCAGACGCCATCCTGCTCTGTAAACTGGACTGAATGGTGAAATCTGTTACTCACACTTTGTAAGGTAACCGGGGGTCCGAGGTGAGGGTGATTTTAAACGTTACTTTCGACCTGAGACACAAAACACACACATTCATTAGAACCAGTAATTATCACAACAACCAGTATTTAAAATAGACACTGTTATAAGAGATAAAGAAAGAGCACTTACATGGTTTAAAGCTGAGGGAGTGAACAGCTAACTGTTTACGCCGAGCCGGAAGTGCAGCGAGGACCTGATGGAACACGTCATCCATTCAGAGAGCTGACGGAGTCTGAACTATTTCAATTTTCTCACATATCGTTTCATCGTACATTCCGGGACTTACTTTACATTGGGTCTTCGCAATAAAGCGATTTAAACCCATCAACTCAATGAACAGTAAATAATCAGAATATCGGCCGAGTCTGTAATTACAATCAGGCAACTTCTGCGGGCGCCTATTCACTACCGTAAATAACACTGTTAGAGCACCACCATGATTTCGCCTGATTGAAATTCGACTTTTAAAGATTGGCTTGTGAAATGTAGGCAGGTTATGTACATTAACTGTCAGCACGTGTTTTTTTTTTCCATATAAGTCACGAATTTACCACGTAGTAACTTTAAAATGCCCCTAATGCAGCACTGCAGTGTCGTCCAGCCGGCTGCCCTGTTATTTATAGTTCCTCAAGTTTATGAATAGCTATGCTAATATTTACAGTAAAACCTCATTCAAAAAACGTGTGAAATCTTATAACCCACCTGGAACTATTTAACTGGTCCACTCTTATTAGCGGGTAGTTTCTAGTGAAGGAGCAGGTGAAGTGTATTTGTAACATGCCATCTTTAAAACATATGCAACATATTTGATAATGACTTAATAGACTTGTCAATGGCTCAAAAATACGCCTACTACTACTACTACTATTATTATTATTATTATTATTATTATTATTATTATTATTATTATTAATAAAAATAATATTATGTAATATTGCAGATGATGATGATGATGATGCACACCCTTAAAACACATTGCTTGAAAATGCTATAAGTATCAGTTTTAGACAGGAATTCAGTAAGTGTAATGTGTTAGTGTACTGTAAGTAGTGTGTTGGTGTACAGTAACTCAGTCAGTGTAATGCGTTAGTGTACTGTAAGTAGTGTGTTGGTGTACAGTAACTCAGTAAGTGTAATGTGTTAGTGTACTGTAAGTAGCGTGTTGGTGTACGCTAACTCAGTAAGTGTAATGTGTTAGTGTGCTGTAAGTAGCGTGTTGGTGTACGGTAACTCAGTAAGTGTAATGTGTTAGTGTGCTGTAAGTAGTGTGTTGGTGTACGGTAACTCAGTAAGTGTAATGTTTTAGTGTGCTGTAAGTAGTGTGTTGGTGTACGGTAACTCAGTAAGTGTAATGTTTTAGTGTGCTGTAAGTAGTGTGTTGGTGTACGGTAACTCAGTAAGTGTAATGCGTTAGTGTGCTGTAAGTAGTGTGTTGGTGTACGGTAACTCAGTAAGTGTAATGTTTTAGTGTGCTGTAAGTAGCGTGTTGGTGTACGGTAACTCAGTAAGTGTAATGTGTTAGTGTGCTGTAAGTAGTGTGTTGGTGTACAGTAACTCAGTCAGTGTAATGCGTTAGTGTACTGTAAGTAGTGTGTTGGTGTACAGTAACTCAGTAAGTGTAATGTGTTAGTGTACTGTAAGTAGCGTGTCGGTGTACAGTAACTCAGTAAGTGTAATGCGTTAGTGTGCTGTAAGTAGTGTGTCGGTGTACAGTAACTCAGTAAGTGTAATGCGTTAGTGTGCTGTAAGTAGTGTGTCGGTGTACGGTAACTCAGTAAGTGTAATGCGTTAGTGTACTGTAAGTAGTGTGTTGGTGTACGGTAACTCAGTAAGTGTAATGTGTTAGTGTACTGTAAGTAGTGTGTTGGTATACAGTAACTCAGTAAGTGTAATGTGTTAGTGTACTGTAAGTAGTGTGTCGGTGTACAGTAACTCAGTAAGTGTAATGTGTTAGTGTACTGTAAGTAGTGTGTCGGTGTACAGTAACTCAGTAAGTGTAATGTGTTAGTGTACTGTAAGTAGCGTGTCGGTGTACAGTAACTCAGTAAGTGTAATGTGTTAGTGTGCTGTAAGTAGCGTGTCGGTGTACAGTAACTCAGTAAGTGTAATGCGTTAGTGTGCTGTAAGTAGTGTGTTCTGATGCTCATACAGTGTTTGCAGAATGACACTCTCTTAGCCTCGTCTCTCGGTAACAGGCGTTCTGTATCATACACTGTATTATTCATATCTTCCTAACCACCAGCTCTGTGCACATCATACACTTAACACAGAAGCCCTGCTTGGCACATATGCACGATGTTATTCTGGATACTAAGTTCCATATTTTCTTTTTTGGCAGCTAGAAATAATCTACAGTACGTGGCTCTGAATTGCTGTCACTCCTGATGCAGTGAAAAGAGCATCAGTGGGCGTGGAGCTTCACCGGCAGCTGAGATATTGTCAGAAAGAGAGACTGGAAGCTGGAGTCTAATGAGTCATCCTCGGAGGGCAAGCCCTGCTGCCAGCACATCAGGGCATAGAGCCAGGAGCCTCCCTGGAGGCAGAGGAGTGAACTGAGAGGAATAGACTACTCATAGTTCTTTACACTCCCATCTACTGGGCACAGAGACTATAGATACATGATATAGTTCTATTATAGCATTAGCTATAGCTGTGTCCCAGGCTCACTGTGTGAGTGTATCAGTTGGTATGAAGTAAAAGTAACTACCACACTGCCATTATTGAGATTTTGGCAAGTAAATTGATCTAATAATAAGCAGAAATATGATCAAATTCAGATTTTGAGGTTGTTATAAGCGAATTTTCTGATAATTTAACCTCATTTCCAGACTGGTTTTACTAGTTTTACTAGGAAGCCTAAAATGTGGCTTACCGAAAACATGTAAAACAAGTAAAAACAACATGAACATGAGTTAAATAATCTTAAAATTAGCTTAAAACAATCTCAAAATAAGATTTTTTTTTTTTAATTAAAAAAAAAATATATATATTTAATAACTTTTTTTTTGTTTAGATAAAGGATCATGATGACTATCAACATCATCAAATAAAATAATCTTATTTATCTACAGGGGTTGGACAATGAAACTGAAACACCTGTCATTTTAGTGTGGGAGGTCTCATGGCTAAATTGGACCAGCCTGGTGACCGATCTTCATTAAATGCACATTGCACCAGTAAGAGCAGAGTGTGAAGGTTCAGTTAGCAGGTAAGAGCACAGTGCTGCTCAAAATACTGCACTGCACACAGCATTATGGGACATACCAGAGTTCAAAAGAGGACAGACTGTTGGTGCACGTCTTGCTGGGGCATCTGTGACCAAGACAGCAAGTCTTTGTGATGTATCAAGAGCCACGGTATCCAGGGTAATGTCAGCATACCACCAAGAAGGACGAACCTCCACCAGCATCACGTAGTGACCTGGCCACTATCCTGCAAGAAGAATGGCTTAAACTCCCTCTGACCACTGTGCAGTGAACAGTTATACTGTACAGGCAAGTTCTTACTCTGCACTCACTCCCGGACTTCAAGTACTGAACAATTACAGTATAAATACTAAGTACTAAATAAGAAAGAAAAGACCAGTAGGGGAAAAATATATGTATGTATATAAATTAAGAAAATGTACAATATATGCTATAAAGGCTGGAAAGGTACAGGAGCAGAATGTACGTTATACAGCATATACAGAATAAACAGAATAATACTAATCCTTATATAGAACTAGTATTATTCTGTATATCGTCGCTGTCCAACGAAAAACAGGTATCTCCAAAATAGCAACTTTGCAGGAGAGGACGAAAACCCCATTTACCTTTAATGGAAGTCAATGGAACCAGACATCTTTCCAAACACTTTCGGGCCATTTCTCTTTGTCCATTTATCATGAGACTTTCACACAGTGTTAACAGCAGCTGCGGTGGTCAAATGCTGCATAAAAGTAAAAATGGACAAAAATGGAGATACGTGTTTTCATTGGACAGCGACGATATACCGCATATGTACACTGTGTGTATGATACATGTATACTTAGTAAGGATACGTGTTCTAAATAAGAAGTCCTATGTGAGGACGTTTAGGGAGAGAAAACAGGCTGAGATGTTTAAGCCTCTTTAAGCTTTGTCTCTCAGTAACAGACATGCTGTATCATACCCTGTAATACTGTATTAGAAATATTGCTGTATTAGAAGTAAAATGATCTGCTAATATAGTGAGACAATGCGGCTTACTGAAATCTCTTAAAGCAAATAAACCCATCTGGAAGTTCAATTAATCCACTGGCTTAAAGAATCTTATAATAAGAAATCTTAGTTATTTAAACTAGATATGAGATCACTTTAATACAAACATGGGGGATTCCAGTCATTTCAATGCCAATACCAAGTCAATGAAGTAAAAACCCCTGGCAAGTGAAATGATCTCATATCTAGTTTATGTATATCATATTATCGTTGCTATGAACTACAAACAGATCAAATCTTCTCTGTGTAGCTAAAAGAAGGAGCAGCCCCTGAGGATAACTTGAGGAACCACTTTCCTGAGAACAAGTAGACACAGCAGTGCTGCTGGAGTGTTGAGACACTGTGTCCACTCACTGTCCACTCTATTAGACACTCCCACCTTGCTGGTCCACCTTGTAGATGGACAGTCAGAGACGATAGCTCATCTACTGCTGCACAGTGCAGTGTTGGTCATTCTCTAGTCCTTCATCAGTGGGCACAGGACGCTGCCCCAGAACGCCGCCTACAGGACACTGCCCCACAGGACACTTTTATACTGGACTGTTTTAGTTGGGGGACGATTCTCAGTCCAGCAGTAACACTGAGGTGTCCAGCAGCACTGCTGTGTCTGATCCACTCACACCAGCACCACACACACTAACACACCACCACCACGTCAGTGTCACTGCAGTGCTGAGAATGATCCACCACCCACATCATACCTGCTCTGTGGTGGTCCTGTGGGGGTCCTGACCATTGAAGAACAGGGTAATACAGTATACAGAGAAACAGATGGACTACAGTCTGGACCTGTACACCTACAGAGTGTCCTGTATGGTCAGTGGAGCTGATAAGATGGACAGTGTAGATATAAGGAGGTGGCGCTAATGAAGTGTCCTGTTGGGTAGCATGGAAAGCCTTCCAAAAAGACTGGAGGAGAAACCAGCTACACAGAAATTCCCATGGTTATATCTACGGTGCTTTAATTGGGGTGGCACAAGGTAGCCTGTCCCCTACATGAGCTGCTGTATCAACTGTACACGATAAAAAAAAAATCCAGGGCTGTAAAGTGGACACGAGTCGAGGACCACGAGTCGAGGACCTCCTACCACGGAAAGCCCAGTGACTCACCTTACAGCCAACCCTCCCTGACTTAGTCAGACTTGCTTTCAGAGAGAAGCCTTGTGGTTCACCAGCTTCTAAAGCCACCAAATTATTATTAGTCTGACACAAAAACCGCGAACATGGCAAAGCCGGCTGTGCGTGATTCATTTCAGGGCGACGAGGAGAAGCAGATGAACACGGTACATCACACCTCTGCACAAACACAAAGACCCGAGAGTGACTCACCCCGCACGGGCTTAGCCCAGCCTGAGCGTACCTTCCACGGTTTTAGAGTCTTGTGTACGCATGCCAGCAGCGCTGTGCTGTAAACACTGCGGCGGGAATTCAGTTCAGCCGGTTCCTGTGGTGATGCAGGAATTACTCCAGGAACAGCGCTGTAATCCAGACACGCTCTCCTCTGATGAGGGGAAAATACTTTGCTTGGCCAATGTGCATATGCGTGTGCATGGTGACAACAAAGTAGACCAATGCTTCCAGTCTTTTGAATTGAACGATGACAAAATTAGACAATGAATTAATGAGACCCCTGTGACTGAAACGTCCCTGCTAGCATGTAGCATCTCCACCAGCACCAATAACAGCTGGGACCGGATTGGGCATAAACTGGACTATGTCTGGGTGTAGCCACGTCAATGTTCAGACACTCTTACATCGAGGAATTGGCTCCAGATCTGGTGGATGCCTTCCCTGGCACAATTCCGAGGAGAATTCCCTGTAGGCTGGGATTGTATCCACTGCTGGTAGACCCGTATGACCGTACGCTTCCATACACCTGCAGATTCAGCTACTTCCTTCACACTATGGTCTTTGGCCACGCCCACATGCGGTCCCTCCTTTTAGCCAATCATTAACATCTGCTCTGGAGCCATTTTCCACACATGGAATGAGACATTCCTTGCACTGTAGCACCTCTTCCCAATCTATGGATCCCGTCACTCACACCCCACAGGTATTTATAGCCCCATCATCCTCATGCAGCGCCATCTGCAGGAGCCTGAAGATACTACCTATAAGTCAAGGAATTGGTCAGTTGGTCCAGATTTGGTGGATGCCTTCCTTGGCGTTTTTACTGGTTGGTCCAGGTGGTCTTACATTCATAAGGGTTTAAATCTGGTTATTTTGGGGGTCAGTCCAGATGTGTGAATGCCCCTGACCCCCCGTCATGCCAATCGGTCACATATGCAGCTCTGTGAACACCAGAACTGTCCTCTTCTTGGAATTCCGGGATAGGAATTTTGTGTTCCTCAGTAAGATGAGGAGTAAAAGGCAAAACCTGGTTGTTCCAGCAGCTCAGTGTGAGAACTCGGGTTCCATCTGAACCAAAAGAACCCATTTCCACCTAGTTTAAACACCCCCCAGAACATCACAGAGGGAACTCCTAGATGGTCAAAGGAGCTTACAATAGGAGTACAAGGTGTTCTGGTGGGCATGGTGTTGCAGTGGGTAGCACTGAGTTCAGTCCCCGGTTGGGGTGTCCATGGTCCTTTCTGTGTGGGGTTTGCATGTCCTCCCTGTGTGTGTGCAGGTTTCCTGGGATAGGCTCCTGCACCCCAATGACCCAGACAGACAAGTGGCTCAGAAGATAAATGAATGAATGAATGAATGAATGAATGGATGGATGGATGGATGGATGGATGAATGAATGAATGGAATTGTTCTACAGTTGTTAGGTGATGTCTACAGTTGTTAGGTGATGTTAGGTGAGCTGGAGGTTAGGGAAGGTCACCAGTTCAATTCCCTGAACGGACAGGACATGAGATGAAGCAAGGCACCTGACCTCCAGCACTTCCCAGGTGGGGGTTAGGTCCATGGGCCTTGCTCAAGGGCACCTCAATTGTTACTGTCGGCGCTAAGGGCAGATCCCCAAACTCCAGCCCACAGCAATGCTGACCCTCACTCTTCTATGTGTAATTTATTCATCCCTCGTTCCTTCCATAGACTCCCATTCATTTTCACACCCATTTAGACCCTATTGTTATCCTCAACCTACAGCCATCAAACTGCAAATACTTGCTCAGGGCAGATCCCCAAACTCCAATCCACAGCCATACTGACCCACACTCCTCTATGTGTCATTTATTCATCCCTCGTTCCTTCCATAGACTCCCATTCATATTCACCCCCATTTAGACCCTGTTGTTCCCTTCAACCTACAGCCATCAAACTGCATAGACTCACTCAGGGCAGATCCCCAAACTCCAATTCACAGCCATACTGACCCTCACTCTTCTATGTGTCATTTATTTATCCCTCGTTCCTTCCATAGACTCCCATTCATTTTCACCCCATTCAGACCCTGTTGTTCCCTTCAACCTACAGCCATCAAACTGCATAGACTCACTCAGGGCAGATCCCCAAACTCCAATCCACAGCCATTCTGACCCACACTCCTCTATGTGTAATTTATTCATCACTCGTTCCTTCCATAGACTCCCATTCATATTCACCCCCATTTAGACCCTGTTGTTCCCTTCAACCTACAGCCATCAAACTGCATAGACTCACTCAGGGCAGATCCCCAAACTCCAATCCACAGCCATACTGACCGACACTCCTCTATATGTCATTTATTCATCCCTCTTTCCTTCCATAGACTCCCATTCATTTTCACCTCCATTCAGACCCTGTTGTTCCCTTCAACCTACAGCCACCAAACTGCATAGACTCACTCAGACTCACTCATAGATTCCCAAACTCTAATCCACATGTCAATTTTTCATCCCTCATTCCTCCAATAGACTACTATTCATTTTCAGCAACACCTTTGCATCCAGTTAGCAACAAGCTTAAGATGTACCATCACTCAGGGAACACCTTTCCCTCTAGCTCTAATTCTAATCTCTAAAGATGCAGTGAAAGGAGCCACAGAATTATTCTTTGCGGATAATATGAAGGAAACCGAAGAGTAGAAAAGTCATACGCCGTAAGTAGACTGTAATCTGTGTGCTGTCTGTAACTCACAGATTGAATTCTAAGCAGCTCTTTTGTTCCCAAAACACACCAAGGTTTTTTTCTCTCACTGCAATCAAAAGGAACAAATAAAAGCCTTTCCTCTGCCGAGAGCTGTGAATTATTTTGGGTGAAAACTGTGTCTATTTCAGGGCTGTGTTTTCTCTGATCTGTATCTGAGCTCTGTGAATAGTGAGATTTCTGAGATTAGAATCAGCTTCCTGACGCTCTGGTGTCTGACACGCCGAGTTTTCCTGCTGGGGTTTGTCCCCTTGTTATCCTAAATTAGACGGCTTTGTGAACAGACGCTACACGAGATAAGAAAGCCTTGACCGTTCCGTAAGCTGAGCGATAGTGTCACTACGCTGTCCATAGCTCCTGACACAGCTATCTGTGGAGCTGAATTGGGAGACATCTCCAGTTAGAATGGAAAGCTGAACCCATTATACTGGAATATCACAGTTGGTCAGTGTTAGAAACCTCAACTCCAAAAGGTTGGGACAGTATGTGAAGTGCCATGGTGATGTGTTGGTCCGCTGTGACTGGTGTTTAAAGAAGAACAATCCAATACAAGAGATTTATTGGGCTGTTTTCATGTGTTTAAGGTGGTAGTAACTCCAGGCTCCTGCAGATGGCGCTGCACGAGGATGATGGGGCTATAAATCCCTGGGGGGTGTGAGTGACGGGATCCATAGATTGGGAAGAGGTGCTACAGTGCAGGGAATGTCTCGTTCCATGTGTGGAAAATGGCTACAGAGCAGATGTTAATGATTGGCTAAAAGGAGGGACTGCATGTGGGCGTGGCCAAAGACCATAGTGTGAAGGAAGTAGCTGAATCTGCAGGTGTATGGAAGCGTACGGTCATACGGGTCTACCAGCAGTGGATACAATCCCAGTCTACAGGGAATTCTCCTCGGAACTGTGCCAGGGAAGGCATTCACCAAATCTGGACCACCTGACCAATTCTTTGATGTGAGAGTGTCTGAACACTGATGTGGCTACATCCAGAACCTTGTCCAGTCCATGCCCAATCCGGTCCCAGCTGCTAATAATCCTTTCTGTGGGATCTCGACAAAAATGCATCCCATGTGGAGTGATCGGAAGGATCCACCCTCTGAACTGCATAAGATCACCACAGATTTGAGTAATCCAGACTAATCTATGTGTGTAAAGGCTAAGACCAAAAACTACAACCAACTTGCCTGAGCTTGCAAGTGAAGCCTGCAAGTGTTTGTGATGTGTATCACCTCATGGACTCGGGAATGCTTGTCAATAACCAAGCTGTCAATAAACACTGTTTGTCTGTGCATCCACAAATCCAGGTTAAGACTGTGCTGTACAGAGCAGAAGCCATATGTCAACAATGCTCTGAACGTCCCTGGACTGGAGGTCATCGGAGCTGTGTTCACAGTGGAAATGTGTGCTGTGGTCTGCCGTGTCAGATTGGGAATTATGGATGTTGTGTCTTCAGTATGACGTTGAAAGGCCAGGTTATGCCACGGTTTGGCCATGTGTTAGTGTCCATGGGATGGGTAACCTGCCTGTTCATCTGTGAGGGGTACATAACGCATTTTGGAGCAACTTGCTCCCTTCAGGATGAGATCTTTTTCAGGGAAGTGCATGCTTATAGCACCATTCCAACACCAAGCCACATTCCCTGCATGTCCTCATTCCGAAGATCTTTGCATAAGCGTGTTCAGTTTGGCCTTCCATTGAAAATGTATGGAGAAATGGTAATGAAGGCCCTGTACAGCTGGAGACATATATAAATGAAAACTGGCCAAGAAAAAAAAAAAAAAGGTATATATATATGTTCACATATCATATATATATATATATATATATATATATATATATATATATATATATATATATATATATATATATATATACGCACTATAGTGGTTTGTTTTTCAAAAGGTTTCTAATTTTACCATTACAGTCTATATAGTTTTAGTTAATGTTTCAACAACATTTATTAGAATATTTTTCTAATTTTTTTTACGTGGTTTTAATCATTTTAATAGAAAGGCCATTTCTTCCATAACGTAGCACAAGCCTATGCAGTTTAAGTAATATTTTACTGCTTATAACATGGAAGTCTATGTGGTTTTAATGAAAGATCCATTCATGTGGTTTTTATAAAAAATATTTCACTTGAAGTGGGCTTAACCGAAAGGTCACTTCAAATATTACAAAAAAGTCTATGCAGTGTCAATCAAAACCTTTATGTATGTGACATTAAAGTCTATGTGGCTTAAACCTGTTTTGCTTGTGATTCTATGGTGTTTTAATAGAAAGGTCACATCTGATAAAACTGAACTCCATGTGGCTCGAACAGAAAGGTTTACCAGTAGGGTAGTTGAACACCACACCTAAACACGACCAAACATAACCCAGGTGAGAATGCAAGATCAGAGTTAAGCTAGACAAGCTAGAGTCAGAACCAGGGGAGTAAGGCAGCGAGGCAACCAAAATAGAAAGAATAGACAAGGAGAGTCAGTCAGGGGAACGAGCGGAGGTCAAAAGCCAGAGAGTAGAGCAAAACGATAAAGAGGTACAAGGGATGAGTCAAAGAGGGTAGTCAGGACACAAAGGGTGGCAAAGCCAGAGTCGAGATAACGAGGAAGAAACGCTCAGTAATGCTAACAGGGTTGGCTTTGCAATGGTGGGGGGAGGGGGGTGGTTGCACAGGCGGGGCTTATAAACATACTGGGTGATTGGAGACAGGTGGAATCAATACTAGACTGGGAGAGATTGGTAGACTGGGGACATGTGAGTGTGATGTCATCGGTTGATGCACTCTGGGAAGTGGAGTTCGGAAGAGCGGAACGGAAGGTGACAGTGATTTTCCTTTTAAAGTCTATGTGGTCTTAAGGGAAAGGTCATGTTCTATATTACATTGAAGTCTATGTGGCTTAAACTGTAAGGTTATAGGATATAGGATCTGCAGGCCATGTCTCCACTATGACATTATGGTGTGTGTGGTTTTGGAAAAAGTGTCTTTATGACATTAAAGTCTATGTGGTTAAATAAAACATTTTTAACTGACCAGTCTATGTGGCTTAAACAGAAAGTTTTAATAATTATAATATTAAAGTCTAAGTGGTTTTAATGTAAAGGTTTACTTATGACATTACAGTCTATGTGTGTTCAAAGAAAAATGTTGTACTTATGACGTCTATGTGGCTTTAATGGAAAGCTTTCCTGATGGCAATGAAGTCTATGTGGTGTAAACTAATAAAACACTAAAACCTATGTGGCGTAAATCGAAAGCTTTAACAAATTTAAGGGAAGATTAAACTGATAATATTAAGGTCTATGTGGTTAAATAAAACATTTTTATTTGAAAACAGTCTATGTGGTTTAAACAGAAAGTTTTAATAATTATAATATTAAAGTCTAAGTGGTTTTAATGGAAAGGTTTACTTATGACATTACAGTCTATGTGTGTTCAAAGAAAAATGTTGTACTTATGACGTCTATGTGGCTTTAATGGAAAGCTTTCCTGATGGCAATGAAGTCTATGTGGGGTAAGCTAATATAACACTAAAGCCTATGTGGCTTAAACAGAATGCTTTAATAAATCTAAAGGAGGATTTAACTTATAATATTAAAGTCTATGTGGTTTTAATGGAAAGACTGACATATAATCACTTCAGAATCCGTGTGGTCATAATTCACATGTTTAGTAATTATGACATTCAGGTCTATGTTGGGAAGTATGGGAAGTATTACATGCCAGGACATTCAGGTCTATGGTTTAGAGCCTACTTTAGAAACGTGAGTGCGACTCCAGACCTATATTCTTTATTTATTCGTGCTGGAAACTGTGTTGAGCATTAACCCACCGTGGTGTGGAGTTGTAACTGTAAGGCTTCGAGGCAGGTTGCAGTAGTGAAGCCGAACATAGCTGTAAACTGTAAACGGCTGCAACATGACTCAGCTATTCTCCACACTATCTGAAAATAAGCTCCCCCACACACCTACACATTCTCCTGCTCCCATTTCACATGGTTTATATTGTTCTCTGTCTTCAGGCTTTGCTCTCCACACTACACGTAACCTGGCAGAGATGCGTTTCTTGGGGTTGATTAGTTGATTAATTGGTTTCGGGTGACGATGTGTTAAGCACGGTATTGGTGCTGTGCATTACCTGCTCTCTGAACTTGCTCCCCCTCTAGCCAGACCCTGGACTGTTTACTCCTGATCTGGAAGGAGGCAGCTGCTTCCAGGCTCACAGGGCCTCTGCTCTCGTTTGATAACAACAGATGATCACAGCAGCTTTAGCGCAGTGGAACGGCCCAGCAGGAGGAGTTCCCAGGGTTTCCTCAGGCGACCCTGAAAGCCTCCGACTGCACCAGCGTGGGCTTCCTCTGTGCCTCAAAGACAAGGTAATGGGGCCTTGCTCTTGATCCTACCTGCTACAGTGTGGTAAACTTAATAGGAAGGTATGCATCCTGGCATTGCAAAGATCATCACATGATTTTTAAAGCTTGGAAATCCCCAGCATAGATTTGCTTATCAAATCTGAGGCCCAGAAGGAGGTGTGGTAGTGCAGGTGTGTTGGGAAGGAAGGTGAAGGTAACCAGGATCAATAACTGATGATAAGTTTAGACTGATATGATTAATATTTATTGAGCTACACATACAGAAGTCTGTC
Source organism: Prochilodus magdalenae (assembly GCA_024036415.1). NCBI lineage: Eukaryota > Metazoa > Chordata > Actinopteri > Characiformes > Prochilodontidae > Prochilodus > Prochilodus magdalenae. The sequence continues at coordinate 97,069 of JAMWET010005475.1, forward strand.
TCTCAGTATGGCGTCGGGCCGCCGTGTTCGCTAACCCAACACGCCAGACGTCTCGGTATGGAGCTGTAGAGGTTCCTGATGGTGTCCTGTGATACTCCATCCCATGCAGCTTGAACATCCTCACACAGTTCCTGCAGATGGTGCGGTAGGGGTGGAGGTGGAGGGACACCAGGCATTCTGGACGTGTGACAACACACCGTTCATCTCGGTGCTGACCACGGTGCCTCCACACACGGATTCGTTGGGCGTCTCCACCAAGACTAAAGCGGGACTCGTCACTGAAGATGACCCGCTGCCATTCTGAGTCGCTCCATGACAGTCTGGTACGACACCACTGCAGTCTTTGGTGACGGTGACGTGGTGTTAAGGACAGTCGTGGTAACGGTCTGTGTGCATGTAGTCCTGCATGGTGCAGCCGTCCGCCGATAGTGCTGCACTAACAGGATGACTCATGGAGGACACCACTGCTCGCTGGATATCTGTAATGGTGGATGTTGGGTCAGTCAGGCACTGGGATAAGCTTTCTGCTCCCAGTCTGTGGAAGAATTCTCTGAAGAAGCCCTCCTAATGTGTGAGGTGCCAGTGTACTGTATTTGATTGAGCTTTATTGTCAGATTGTTCCCCTTTATGCTCATAAATGCAGCGTTTTGCCTTCAAAAGAACATTTGAGTATGTCATTTAGCTGTTAACAAGTCTGCACGTACCTGACAAAGCTACTGAAGTGCTGGCACTTGAATAGACGTGATGATGTCAGCGCCGCGCTCTAATTGCACAGGTTTTTGAACAAAGAGCAGCCATTGTGGAGGCATTTGATTGTGTAACGTGTTGCCTTAGCATTATTGGGCCACATGTAGTGGTAGGGGGCAGGCAGATGTATACAGCACAGGAGAGGTCTTAAAGAGGTTCCAAAGAAAAAACACTATTGGGTCCCTAAAGAACCTTTCTAAGGGTGGTTCTAAAAAGAACCATTGCAGTGAATAAGAAGCAGTAGAATTCATTTATCCAGAACTGAATTTGTTCTCTGATGTTCTGCGTAGAAGGTGTGTGACTGTGGTTGTGGTGAAAAGCACCCAGATGTGGTTCTACACCCCCAGTTCCACCTTATGTTCTGGTCCTAGAATGAAACGAGCCATTTTCCCTTTTTGGCCCTCTGGGGTTTTTCTGTCCTGACTGTGGCTTGTCGAGCAGTGTTAAGGTTCCTGGTTAGAACCAACATATTAAACTTAATGGTGATGATATTAATGATTTCTTCTTCTCCTTTTTCCTCTTCTTCTCATTTGTCTCTACTCCTTCTCCTTCTTCTCGTCCTCCTCTTCCTCCTCCATTTCTTTTTCTTCCTCTACTCCTCCTCCTGCTGCTTCTTCTTCTGCTTTCCCCATTCTCCTCCTTTTTCTTAACATGTTAATAACCACTTGGGATAGCAAGTTGCAACACCTTGGCAACTACTTGGAATCTATAGCAACCACCTGGGATACCATAGCAACCACCTGGGAAAGCATTGCAGCTTCAAAGCAACTACCTTAGCAACCACCTAAAATTGCATAGGAACTACATAGAAACCACCTTAGCAACCACCTGGAATACCATAGCAACCATGGCACAACAACCTAGTAACCACATAGCAACATGTTAACAACCACTTGGGATAGAAAGTTGCAACACTTTAGCAACTACTTGGAATGCTACAGCAACTACCTGGGATACCATAGCAACCACCTGGGAAAGCACTGCAACTTCATAGCAACTACCTTAGCAACCACCTGAAATTGCATAGGAACTACATAGAAACCACCTTAGCAACCACCTGGAATACCATAGCAACCATGGCACAACAACCTAGTAACCTTGGTGAGCTCCTCATGAATAACTGAATGAGCTCTTCTCAGATTGGCTGGTCTATAGCAGGGAGTCGCCCGTGATGATCACACAGAAGAAGTAAAATGAGCCTCTGTATAAATAAGCCCCGCCCTCATAATATGGAGTTAGCTATGCTAGTTGTTCGGAGCTAAAGCTAGTAGCTAACGTTACCTGTACTAGCTACTGGCTTTCCATCCTCACTATGGAGCTCTCAGTTTAAGATGATCTGCTCCAACTGGCAAACACGGATACAATCGCACAGCATGGCTGCTACTTACAGGCTGCTGTTGGTGTTGGGATGCTAACAAAGGTGGAGCTGCTCCTCTCTCCAGTCTCTTCAGGGTCCAACGCTGAGCGGAGCTGCTCCATACGGTCCAAACTGTCCTATCAGCCAGTTTGTGTTGCTAATTTTCCGTTCCACCTTAAATAGTGCTGCAGGACATTCTGGTGCATGTACAAACTGCAGCATTTAAGGTGGAAGGGGTCATTGGGTTAAGCCATGTACCGCTGACAGTTGGGTTCCTTGGGAAGGGAATGAAATGTGCCGATATTCCATTCCCAGCCTGGAACGCTGGATTTGTCTACATAGCCCATCATTTTGATTGGTGTTGTTTTGTGGTTGCTGTGTGTAAGTAGGGTGTAGGTTTTACCGAGTCAAGACTGTTGCTAGGTCTTTGGAAATCAGCCTGTTTTGCCATCTTTGAAGGAGGAACGATAGTGTTTGAGGTTCATGGAATGCTAGTTCAGTGTGCCGAGCTCTCCTTATAAGACTACGCCAATGTAAAACACTTGGTCCGTTCTATGGGCTCCTTTTCAGGGTTTAAGAACCTCAACACAATGTAAAGGTTCTACATCAGCAAACCAACAGCCATGAAATTCTACTTACAACAAATCCACATCCATAAAGAACCACAGACACGGCCACACAATTCCTTGTAGAGACCTACCATTACATCTTCAAGCTCCCTCATCCTAGGTATTCCTGCTGAGTGCCTGACCTGTGTTGAGTCCTCTGGACCCTGCAGCCCTCAGTCGTATTGAGCCGAGGATCTTTTTCGTTCTTTAACTCCTCATAAGAGCCCTCAGGTCTTCCTGGTGGTGTCATTCGCATATCTAAGGGTACCGGTGTTCCTCCCAGAGGTCTTCCTGCAGACCTGCTCCTCGGCTTACTGCTTGAGCAAGTGCAGTGATCGTAGGCTGCCCGGTCGATGTGGAGGGGGTTTTCTGTCCTGGCTGTGGCTTGTCCATCAGTGTTAAGGTTCTTTGTTAGAACCCACATATTAAACTTAATGGTGATGATATTAATGAGTTCTTCTTCTCGTCCTCCTCCTGCTCCATCTTCTTTCCTTCTTCCTCCTCCTTCCTTCTCTTCTTCTCATCCTCCTCCTGCTCCATCTTCCTCTTCCTCTCTTCCTCCTTCTCTTGCTTTTTCTTCTTCCTCTTCCTCCTCCTCCTTCTTCTCCTCTTTGTTCCTCTTCTTCCTCCTCCTCCATCTTCTTCTTCTCATCCTCCTCCTGCTCCATCTTCTTCTTCGATTACTTCCTCTACTTCTTATACTTCTTCTTCCTCTTCCTCCTCCTCCTTCTTCTTCTCATCCTCCTCCTGCTCCATCTTCTTCTTCTTTCTGTCATCCTCCTCTTCTAATCCTCCTCCTGCTCCATTTTCTTCGTTTACTTCCTCTACTTCTCTTCCTCCTTCTCCTACTTCTTTTTCTTCTTCTTCTTCTTCTTCACAGTCCTTCTCTACTCCTCCTTCATCATCATCATCATCATCATCATCATCATCATCATCATCATCTTCTTCTCCTCGTCTTCCTCCTCCTCAATCTTTTCTCTTCCTCTACTCTTTCTCCTCCTTCCTACTCCTCATCCTTCTTCTTCTTCCCCCATTCCTTCTCCTCCTCCTTCTTCTCAACATGTTAACAGCCACTTGGGATAGCATAGCAACCACACTAGCAAAACTAGCACACTACCAAACACCTGGGAATGCATTGCAACTTCATAGCAACTACCTTAGCAACCACCTCGAAATGCACAGGAACTACATAGAAACCACCTTAGCAACCACCTGGAATACCATAGAAACTACACAGAAACCACCTTAGCAACCACCTGGAATACCATAGCAACCATGGCACAACAACCTAGTAACCACATGGCAACATGTTAACAACCACTTGGGATGGCATAGAAATCACACTAGCAACACCTTAGCAACTACCTGTAATTGCATAGCAACCACCTAATCACTCACCATTTTCTCCAGGAGCTGAAATTCAGTAGTTTATGCCTGAATATAACCCTGAACATCATCATCATCATCATCTCTGAAACAATGCTCAACCTCAACACCGTAAGAGTGTCGGCTCTGGAACGTCTGGGACATTTGGGTTCCAGTTCCACATGAGTAACGTCTGTTACATCTTCCTAAAATAAACGGGAAAACAATGTGCTGACTGAAAGTGTTCATTCGTGCGGAACTGAGGAATCTGTGTCACGTATGTCTCAGTGAATCCATCTGTGGACTCATAACAGACCAGGGCACACACACACACACATATATACATACACATACATCCAGCCCTGGCGTTCACTGAAACAGCAGACGTACCGATCAGACGTACAGATCAGACCTTTACTGCGGCATTAACAGAATTCACTCCGGTTCCATTCCATCCACAGGACCGTGACATCCTTCAGCACTTTCTGCTGCAGAGTCAGCCGAGAAACGACCCGGATCATTCTTTAAAGTGAAAAAAGGAAAACTCCTCCGACATGCTTCCCTGGCTATTTTGATCAGCTTTGCATAATCCCCGTCCTGATTAGACGCCTGTCAGTGAATACTCTGTGCAGGTTGTGCCACCAGAGAGCTGCTCAGCAGACACAGAGAAATCAGAGACGGTCCTGACACCTCGTGAACGGAATTACGCTCCAGTTGAACAACTTCCATTAACCTCCGTTTATTTTTGCTCATGGTTAATTGAAGATAGCATCACCGTTCCTGGCGTAATCGCGTCGCTTTGATATGGAATAATTGAAAAGGACAAAAAAGGAATTTGCTGAGTAATTACCTTCTGTATGCATTACAGAGTGTGGATTTCCTAATCGGGTGGAAACGTTGATACTGGAACATTATATTAATTGTTATAATCGTCTCACTATACGTCTGCTGCACAAAGGCAGTAGGAGAGAATAGATAGTGTGTCCAGGAGGCCTAAATTCCCCGAATGACCTACAGTACTGGGGGTGAAAATTCCCTGAATGACCTGCTGATTTGGGGAGATGAAAATTCCCTCAATGACTTGAATCGGGTCGCAAAAATTCCCTGTATGACCTACTGAACTGGGAGGTGAAAATTCCCTGTATGACCTACTGAACTGGGAGGCAAAAATTCCCTGTATGACCTACTGAACTGGGAGGCAAAAATTCCCTGTATGACCTACTGAACTGGGAGGCGAAAATTGTCTGGATGACCTACTGAACTGGGAGGCAAAAATTCCCTGTATGACCTACTGAACTGGGAGGCAAAAATTCCCTGTATGACCTACTGAACTGGGAGGCGAAAATTGTCTGGATGACCTACTGAACTGGGAGGCAAAAATTCCCTGTATGACCTACTGAACTGGGAGGCAAAAATTCCCTGTATGACCTACTGAACTGGGAGGCAAAAATTGTCTGTATGACCTACTGAACTGGGGTGCGAATATGTCCTGAATTACTCACTGATTGGGGAGATAAAAATTCCCTCGAAGACTTAATGGGTTAGGTGGTATGAATTCCCTGGATGACCTACTGAAATGGAAGGTGAAAACTGTCTGGATGACATACTGAATTGGGGGAGGGGGTGGGGGTGTAAAAATTCCATGCATGTCCTACTGAATTGGGGAAATTAAAATTCCATGAATTAATGAATTAATGAATGAATAATAAATCGGGGGACGAAAGTTCCCTGTATGATTGACTGAATCGGGTGGCAAAAATTCCCCGGATGACCTACTGAACTGGGCGGTGGGGTGAAAATGAATCTCCTCCATGTTCACCACCACACTCCTGAGAACTGGAACCCAATGCTGGCAGTAATTACCAGCTCAGAGAGCAGAAGCTGGTGTCCATGACTGGCCTGAAGAATTTGCTGGAGCCAATCGGTTCCAATGTCGCTTCACTGAGTCATAATGCAGCCGCATACAGTTGAGAAAATCTGAGCTTGATTTGTCGCTAGCCACATGTCGCTAAATCACAGCGACAAATCTCGTATTCCTACAGGAAACAACTGGCCGCTTATCGCCCTGTCGAGTGAACGCAGGGTTAGTGTGATAAGTATCTGCCCACCCGGCGGGCAGAACCATGCCACGCTGCTGAGACTGGTGTGGGTACTTCTCCTCGTCCTGTCTTCATGGGTTTGGTTTATTTAGAGAGTCATATTGACCATCTGCAGCACTGCTTGTTACTGACAGCAACAGAGCAGCCCGCGGGGGTCACAGCCAGACGGAGACCGAGAGAGGGGGCTCTGTTCCACACATGCAGTCATGACTCCGGGTTCCTGCACATTTGGTTCATCTCCATATTGTGTTCATCTGTTGTTTTGTTTTGGTGGGATGCTGAATCCCACCGATTGGATCAAATGCCATTCAGGAAAAGTCTTTAGTATTCAGACACGTATGCACAGCCTGACCTCTTTGGACCGCTGTATGAAATACCGGCGCAATTACTCTGACCGCTCCTTGTTTTCAGTGACAGATGAATAGCCGGACACCAACGGCCGGACACCTGTTAGCGGACGTGCAGTGTGGCACAGACGATTAAAGTGCACTTCAGTGATTACGGGACCGCACAGGGCACGCAAAGGGGCCGTTTCAACCGTTCGGTTACAAATGACACCCGATATCCAAACAGCATTAGCATTGACGGAAACCACTCAGCCTGGCTGGAAATGGCCGAGAAGGGGCAGAATGAGGAGTTGGGCGATGGTGATGTGCAGTTGATGGATGCAGGCAGTTTGAGGCTGATCTGAGAGCAGTTTTGTCGTCTTCCTCTACGGTCAAGGTTAGAGACTGAGTAAGAGATAGCTTGTCTCAGATCAGTGTGGAGGGTCAGCTTCCACCCAGAGACAGTGGATTGACCGAGCCATAAGCACAAGGGCTTCTATTCAATCACACCGTGCTGATATATTATGCATCTGCAGGCCTCTGCATTTCATTAAGCTGCACCGATGCATATAGTTATGACTGAGAGAGCTGGGGGTCTTTCCAGCAGCAGAAGGTTTCTGGAAGGTCATCGTGTCGTACAAAGAATGCGAATGAGCTTCTAAAAAAAGTAAACATCCAGAGCGCCTCGTACCGACCAAACCATGCTGATCACTAGATATTACTGTACAGGCATAATTCATAAAAGGTAGGTGTCTCTAATGGAGGTGATTATTGTATAGTAAGGTGAATAGGGAAAGCATTTTAGAGCAGTGTGGATGAAGAACGCTCTAGAACTGTTACAAGAAGACAGGACGTGGGGACGGGATGCAAATGTAAGTTTTACTGATAACACAAACAAGCAGAAACTAAACCGAACAACTCTTGATGAAACAAAAGAAGCAAAAAACGAAGAAACATAAAACCAGCTTACAAACTAACTAACTAACATGGGGACCAACGACCAGGAGGGAGACAAAACCTACAGACAAGGAGACACAACGACGGGCATGGAAACAACACACCAGCAGGGGAACAAACGCCAAGCAGGAACAAAGGGCACAACATGGAGTATAAAACAACAAGGTCTAACGAGAGACACCTGGGGAGGAGCGGAGCCAGGAACAGGTGAGGGGTCTGACAAGAGGGCGGAGACAGGAGGAGCAAAAGCCATGTTATTACAAGTACATTTGTAATAACATGTGCAATGCTGGGTATTGTCGTGAGAAAACACAGACGAACAAAATATTACTGGAAAATGTTTGGGCTGGAATACCCCTCAAGTCACCCACCCAGGCACTAATCAGACCCCCTTAATCAGATGGATGAGGATCGGCCAAGTCTGATTTCCCGTAATAGTAATTTCTGTATGGGAGTGAATGTCCGGTATGGTGGGTGACCACTGAGCTAAACCAACTGTACTCTGTGGCAGCTAAAAGGTCCATCAGGCCACAAATAGGCCTCGTTAGATTCCCAGCTCAGCCGAGGAGCGACCTAAAGCCGCTTGATTACAGTTAATCACATTTCCAGGCCAAATTTCCATCTGGTTGTGCGTCTGTGCACCTAGCTGTAGCAATTTCACAAGCGGATAAATCGGGCTCTCTTCACGCTCCATATTTAGCCTTCAGGATCACGTCGTGATTACTTGAAGTGAGAGGCCTGAGCTGCAGTCACAGATTCGCTAATTAGTGCCCTGAGCTCTGTTCGGAGCGCAGGCAGCTGATGCTCGTTTGCATGATCAATATTCATAGAGCTGCTAGAGCTGCATCATCTGACAGTTTGATCATTTTAGTCACTCGCAACAGTTAAGTGGATTCAACGCATTCCCATTCCGAGTGCAGGTCTGGCCCTGCAGCCAGGTTTCATCCCCAGGCTCAGGCCCTGTTGGAGAAAAGGCATACCATCGGAAACAGACGGCGCTCTTAAACCCACAGCTGTCCTTGGTTTGTGGACGTGGAAGCGGTTCAGTTAGGACCTCGCATTTCACTGACCGCTCCGTTCACCTCTCTACCGGTCAAGGGAATCAGAGGACCTGGTCTTTATGTAATCAGGATTTAGCCCTCATGCCTCGTGTTTTCAGCCCTCACCTGGCAACCTCCTTAATGAAGCTTGGCCTGGCCCGTGCATGGCTCGTCACTTATTAATGTGACCTTTTCCTTTATGGATCTAATTTTGCCCTGTCTACAGGGCGACCCAGTATGTGTGGCATGTTGGTGTTCAGCCCATTAACACATTACAGGTGCTATGAGATAAAACGACTGGTGTGCTCACCATCCGCCAAATGCACTGCCTCTGTTTTTCCTATCCAAGGTTTTTCAACCACCTCTGGAGACTGTACATAGGGTCAGCCGGTCGATTAGGACTATGCCAGCACCTACAGATATAGCACTGCACCTGGTTCCTGTACGTTGGCGCTGCTGGTGCATCTTTACAGGTGCCAGAATGCAACTGCTGCCCAATTTAAGGTGGCACGGGAAAATAAGAAGCTGGTGAATAGGAAACCAGCGTCACTCTGCCAGGCAAAGACATCATCCAGATCAGTCTGAATGAAGGACAACATTCCGGAACAATGTAAATGAAGGAGGCCATTCAGGAACAGTGTGAATGAAGTTAGCCCTTTTGGGACAACATGAATGGAGAACGGAGAACAACGGAGAACGATATGACCAGGAAAACATTCTAGAACGTTATGCAAGACAGTACTTTAGTGTTCCCCTCTTCTCCATCTGGGTATAGGGTATAATTACAAGCCCCATTTAAGGTGGCACGGGAAAACAAGAAGCTGGTGAATAGAATGCCAGGCAAAGAGATCTAGCAGCACACATACTATTGCTTCAGCTCCAGTCACTACTTCTTATCAGATGTGTGTTCCTCTCAAGAAGTGTCTGGGAATCTGGGAAGCATGGTTCTAGGTGTGGCTAACAGATGGCAGGCTTACATTTGACACGTTAGGTTGTTACTATGATACATGCAGCCCACCTTATCACATCTTCAGCACACATACACGCTGATCAATACTTCACGACCGGTACCAACACGGGTGAGTACAGAGACCAAAAGAATCTGGTGTGGGCGGAGAGATCCTGCCCCTTATTCCTTCCTCCTGGGTAAAGAATTACATAGAAACCCCTACCAGGCCCTGGCACAACCCCCCACATACTTATGGCCCAATTAGAAGGCCTACATCTAACCCTGTGTGCACACCACACGAGATGGAGTCACTCATCATTGCTACCCGCACACAGGCGGGCATCATGCTGGACTGAATCGCAAACCACATTTTTAAAGTATCAGCAACCAGTTTAAACCAACAGCTTTATTAATGCACTGGACGGTCGAGTCACGTTATGAGCTAGTATACAGGGAAACCTCCGGGTGCAGCACAGTAAGACGGGCTAGGAGTGACCCAATAAGGTCCTGGGGTCTGGGGTCTTAAGTGGGGGAATGGGGTGTTATGGGGAGGATCCATAGATCAAACACATCAATCGGTGGTCCCACAGATGCTCAGTTAGGCTCAAGTCTGGGGACCTAGGGGTCCAGGGAGTACTTGGAAGTCTTGGCCATGCTCCTGCTAGCGGTATGGTATGTCGCATTGTCCTGCTGGAGGTTCAAGTATGGGTGTGCGTGATCTGCAGGGATGGATTTATACCCAGATCGGGAGTGCCTTCCACATGGATGAGTGGGGTCCTGAGAATGCCACAAAAAACATGACCTCCTTGATGAGATAAATGTGTCACTGTCAAAGGTAGGAAGTGGTCATAATAATGTGACTCGACTGTGTTGGTGTGTGGTTGGCATAGATCACTACTCGGGGTGCCACCTCTACGTGTGGGAGACTGGGGTTCGAATCCCAGTCTGGGTGACTATGCTGTGCTACACCAATAAGAGTCCTTGGGCAAGACTCCTAAACACTAGAATTGGGTATGTTGCGGCCTGATTTTATTTATACACTGATTTCGTCCTGTAATCATTAACTGTTTGTAAAGTCGTCTCTGGATAAGAACGTCAGCTAAATGCCATAAATGTAAATGTGTATATCATACAGTGACCCAGACCTAATGATGCTGACTAGCCATGCTACATCTTCCAGATTCATATGTCATTAAATGTCCCCCAACAATTCCTGAAACTTTATTCCAAGCTTGGTTTCTTAATCCGGTCCCTGTCTACAAAAAAGGGCGCCTCGTAAAGAACGGGAAATCAGGTCACAGCAGTGCCGAGGAACAAACCTTCAGTAGGAACCAAAGCCAGTGGAGCGGTTTTGATAGAACGTAGGAACCTGTTTTCTGACTGGTGGTCATGTGTCACTGCTGTAGTAAAGTGCGTATTGGACAGGTCAGAATATCAAAAGACAACAAGCTAGGAACTAAGAATACACCTACACATCTGCATGCTGGCTGATGCTCTGATCTGAGATCTGAATCTAATCTGAAGGTGGAGCGGTCACATCCTGGTACTATAGACCTAAGTGATCCCTGCTGCTCCTAATCTCCAGTAGAAAGCAGAGTTAGTGGGGATGGTCTGAGGGAAGGTTCGTCCACTTTGCGAAACTCATGATCACATAGCCGAGCCCCACTGAGTGCCACTGAGGCTTATTGAAAAGGAATGGCTACCAGTCACTGTGTGGCTTCGTCACTTGCAGAATGCATGCACGGTAACCCTGGGTTCACACTAGCAGGTGATGAGTTGCTGACGTCGCCCCACGTGTGTTTCATTACATTTACAGCATTTAGCTGATGTTCTTATCCAGAGCGACTTACACGGTTTATCGTATTACCGATAGGCCAGTGTAGTGTTAGGAGTCTTGCCCAAGGACTCTTATTGGTGTAGTACAGCATAGTCACCCAGACCAGACATTGAACCCCAACCTCCCACATGGTGTGGTAGCTCAGTGAGCGGTGTTATCCATTGGGCCACACTTATGACAGGGTCCGAGGCCACTCGCCTTGTCACGAGTGGTCTGCGTGGACAAGGTCCAGGAAAGTGAGCTTGTTTTGAATGCCCATTTTAATATTGATGAACCAAGTAAATGGAAACCTACCTGCTTGCACTGGTGGCTAGCTTTATTAGCATTAGCAGGCTTAGCCAGCTAGCAATCGAGTGACCTAACTCCCCAGAGACTCCAATGATGTTCACTATGCGCTACTTTCTTCCTACACTTGTACAAAGACGCATCATATTAACTAGGGTAGGAGGAAACAGCGGTTACGAGCTTCTCCTTCATGTTCACCACCACACGGTTGAGAACTGGAACCAAATACTGGTAAGGATTGACAAACTGGGTTTGTCAAAACAAACAATCAAACAAGTGTCACGCTTCCGGGTCTTCCCTGTTCCCGTGTCTCTCCGGACTCAACTTCCCAGGTCTCTCTTGGTTCTGAACTCTGCCAGTCCCTGGCTACGTTTTCGCTGTGCCCCTTATGTTGTACCGTGTGCTGCTGCTTAGTGGGATTATCTCACTGTGTTATAAAACCAAATTGACCAAAATGAGCTCTGCTCACGTCGACCTGAGTTCTTTGTCCCTGACTACCAGCCAGCAACCAAACGGGAAGGGAAGAACCAGAGAGAAAACCAAACACTGAAGCAGAGTCAAATCCAGTACAGCAAACATGAGGAACAGCAGGGAGCCTGCTTGGTGCGCAACAGGGTGGCAATGCATCGCTATGTGAGAGAGAGACAAAGGTTATATATCCAAACAGGTTCATTACCGACAGGTGTGTGTTAGAAATCTAGGAATCATGTTGCGCCACACTTATGAAAGGGTTCGAGACCACTCGCCTTGTGACGAGTGGTCTGCGTGGACAAGGTCAGGAAAGCGAGCTTGTTTTGAATGTCCATTTTATTATTGATGAACCAGTTAAAATGGAAATCCACCTGCTTGCACTGGTGGCTAACTTTATCAGGCTGGCATTAGCATTAGCATTAGCAGGCTAACCCAGGTAGCTATCGAGTGACCTAACTCCCTAGAGACTCCAATGATATTCGCTATACACTACTTTCTTCCTATACTTCATTTTTCTACAGATGTATATGGGGACATGATTGGTAGATGGAGGACCTGTGACGATGATGTCATCTGGTGGTGGGCTATGGGAAATGGAGCCCTGGAGTGAGGAAGTGGAAGGAGAACCCGAAAGGTTGACAGAAGCTCTCTGACCCTTGTCTACGATTGGTCTGGAGAATTTGTGGGAGCCTGTCGTTTACAGTGTAGCTTCATCGTGTCATGAACTGTCACTGGCTGCTTGTCACTACATCCCAGCTACAGGTGGTGTACTACATAGGAAACGACTGGCTGCTTGTCGCTCTGTCGCCTGCTAGTGTGAACACGGGGTAATACTCACGGCTTCCTACAGGTGACCTACAGGCACATACAGAGACAACCCTTTACAGAGACAGTACAGGACCAGCTACGCTGGAGACACGCCAAAGCCCAAACAAGAGTCTCCACTACTACACCACAGCCATGCCGTCTAAACCTCATCCTCTACACGACATGATTAAAAGGTTTTCATGAACCTCAGTGCTGGATGCTCCCGAACCTCAGCCAGTGCATGGTGGTTAAACGAGAGCTTAGGCTCCAGTCAATACAACCATTCCTCTTGTAGCAGTCTCCTTTGGCAAGCAATGATCAAGCAGTGGAACAGATCAGTTTCAGCATTATGAATTTTACCTTCTCTCTCTCTCTCTCTCTCTCCCTCTCTCTCAGTCTCTCTCTCTCTCTCTCTCTCTCCATCAGTAGACTCATCAATAAGAAGCTGCCACTGCTGGAGCCCAGGCAGCAGGATCAATAGGATCAGGTCAGGTGATTCTGATGACAGAGTGTGTGTTGAGTCATAACGTAGGCCTGTGGGTTCTGAAGCCTGTTAGTAGGGCTCGTCGATGTCAGGGAAAAAATCACTTTGAAATATTCATTCTTTTTTTTGGCTGTAAATTTGTCATTATACTGCAAAACCATGATGTAAACATATTTATATCTAGTTTTTATATCAGATTTCTCATTCTAAGATTAATGTACGCTTATTTTAAGAACATTTAACGTGGTTAAGTGGTTTTAGTTCTCTACATGGGCAGAGCATTTGGCAGGTTTCAGCACCAGTTTTCAGTTTCTTAAACCAAGTAAACTTATTTTACAATATTATTTATCTGATTTGATTTAATATAATTCATAATTATATTATGTTTTTCAATAATTATTTTTTAGGCAAATGATCTTATAATAAGTCTAAAAATCAGAAATTTAAGATGATTTTACTTGCCAAAATCTCATTTTCTGCAGGGTACCTTCCTACCTAAAAGCCCTATAGTGAACACCGACTGTTGAATGTGCTCTGCCAATTTTAAAATTTTAAACCCATTTTAATTATGTTTACTAGTTATGGGATCATTTTTTTGTTTACTTGCCAAAACTTGTTTTGCAGAGTATACTCTTAAAATTAGAAATATAAGACCATTTTATTGGCTAATTATTTTACAGTGTACCTACAACCTGGAAACACTAAAGTGAAGTCAAAGCCAAACGTAGGCCAAATACTCATTACATTGGCAGATTATTGGGCTGGTTTCCAGCACATTTCTTAAACTAAGTACATTTATTTTATAATAGAGTAAACGACCTTATAATAAGCCTATTTTTACTTGCCAAAATCTAATTTTCTGCAGGGTACCTACCGACCTGGAAGCCCTGCAGTGAACACCTACTGCAAAAAACAAGACCTTGGTAAATAAAATGATTTCATATCTAGCTAATATATATTATATTTCTACTCTTACGATAGCTGTATGCTCATGATAAGGTTATTAACATGTTTCTACACATGTTTACTTGTTGAAAGTCATTTTAATGCAACACATTTTCTCACTATATTGGCAAATCATTTGTTGTGTAAATAGATCTGCCAATCAAGTAAGGAAATACAATATATGTTAATAAAAAATAACTTCAGTCTGCAATCTTAAAAGAAGAGTCATCAGATAAATCACCTAGGAACCAGAGACTTACCAAGATCTCATTTTTGCTGTGTACTTTAATATAGGCATCCTTTAAATTACATTTCAGTTTCAATTTTTACAAACAATCAGTGATCAAACGGTTTTACAGGAACCCCCCCAGCACCTGGTGGCTGGAGAAAGGAGCCGGCGCTAAGTGCTAATCTGGCAGGGTATTGAGTCTTCGGTAATCAGCCGTATGCTACAGATGCACACACAGAGATAAAGCCTGAAGAACACGAGTGCTTTCCTATGAAGGAGGTCAGCACAGGATTACATGCAGCACTCCTGAGTCAAGCAATCAGGAACAGGAGTGGGCGGTCATTAGAGGTTAAACACAGGTGTGGGCTGCCGGTGACAGGGTCGCACTAAAAGCCAATATTTCAGCCATGCAGGAGTCGCGGGAGTCCTGAACACTGAAGTACACAGAGAAACAAACGGACTGCAGTCTGTAACTGTAGAACTACAGAGTCAGTAAGTGTAATGTGTTAGTGTGCTGTAAGTAGTGTGTTGGTGTACAGTAACTCAGTAAGTGTAGTGTGTTAGTGTGCTGTAAGTAGCGTGTTGGTGTACAGTAACTCAGTAAGTGTAATGTGTTAGTGTGCTGTAAGTAGCTGTGTCGGTGTGTACAGTAACTCAGTAAGTTAATGTGTTAGTGTACTGTAAGTAGCGTGTGGTGTACAGTAACTCAGTAAGTGTTAATGTGTTAGTGTTCTGTATGTAGCGTGTTGGTGTAGAGTAACTGAGTACGTGTAATGTGTTAGTTTACTTTACGTAGTGTGTCGGTGTACAGTAACTCAGTAAGTGTACTGCGTCAGTGTGCTGTAAGTAGTGTTTTTGTGTACAGTAACTCAGTAAGTGTAATGTTTTTAGTGTACTGTAAGTTAGTGTGTCGGTGTAACAGTAACTCAGTAAGTGTAATGTGTTAGTGTGCTGTACGTAGCGTGTTTGGTGTACAGTAACTCAGTAAGTGTAATGTGTTAGTGTGCTACGTAAGTAGTGTTGTTGGTGTACAGCCTTAACTCAGTAAGTGTAATGTGTTAGTGTGTGCTGTAAAGTAGTGTGTCGGTGTACGGTTAACTCAGTAAGTGTAATGTGTTAGTGTACTGTAAGTAGCGCCTGTTGGTGTAGCAGTAACTCAGTAAGTGTAATGTGTTAGTGTACTGTAAGTAGTGTGCTCGGTTGTACAGTAACTCATGTAAGTGTAATGTGTTTTAGTGTACTGTAAGTAGCGTGTCGGTGCTAACAGTAACTCAGTTAAGTGTAATGTGTTAGTGTGCTGTAAGTCTAGCGTGTCGGTGTACAGTAACTCAGTAAGTGTAATGTGTTAGTGTGCTGTAAGTAGTGTGTTGGTGTACAGTAACTCAGTAAGTGTAATGTGTTAGTGTGCTGTAAGTAGCGTGTTGGTGTACAGTAGCTCAGTAAGTGTAATGTGTTAGTGTGCTGTAAGTAGTGTGTCGGTGTACGGTAACTCAGTAAGTGTAATGTGTTAGTGTGCTGTAAGTAGCGTGTCGGTGTACAGTAACTCACGTAAGTGTAATGTGTTAGTGTGCTTGTAAAGTAGCGTGTTGGTGTACAGTAGCTCAGTAAGTGTAATGTGTTAGTGTACTGTAAGTAGCGTGTCGGTGTACAGTAACTCAGTAAGTGTAATGTGTTAGTGTGCTGTAAGTAGTGTGTTGGTGTACAGTAACTCAGTAAGTGTAATGTGTTAGTGTGCTGTAAGTAGTGTGTTGGTGTACAGTAACTTAGTAAGTGTAATGTGTTAGTGTGCTGTAAGTAGTCTGTCTCCAGTTCTTCTTGGCTGCATCTGTACAAGTGTTAATGTACAGCTGGTTAAGTGTATATAGAAACATGCACAAAACCCCTCCTTTATCTGCAGTGTCAGGATCCGATTGAGAAGCTTGTAGGAACATGTTCTATGATCTGTATTTTGGCCATGTATCTGAGGTCTACAGAGATGCTGCAGTGAACATGCTGATTCCAGGCTTACGTAACTCTAGTCTGATAAAAGGACTCCAGCTGGAAACCTGTTAAGAGTCTCCAGTGGAGAGCAGGTGGGACAACACTGTGACAGAAGGTGCCAAGCAATCAGGAAATTCTCTCAATAAGAAAACCACAGGACAGGACGGGGGTGGGGGGGACTGCTGAGTGGAGAGGCGGTCCAAACTCACCATAACTGAAGGAACAAGTGAATCACAGATGACTGAACACAAACCCACTGTACACATGACTGTAGTTGCCATGAGGACACCCAGGCCTGGACCTTGGTAGATTTTATTTTCCATATTCATGTGACGTAAGCAAATATGACCACGACGTAACATCCCCGACGTCTCGGTATGGAGCTGTAGAGGTTCCTGATGGTGTCCTGTGATAATCCATCCCATGCAGCTTGATCCTCACACAGTTCCTGCAGATGGTGCGGTAGGGGTGGAGGTGGAGGGACACCAGGCCTTCTGGACGTGTGACGACAAACCGTTCATCTCGGTGCTGACCACGGTGCCTCCACACACAGATTCGTTGGGCGTCACCACCAAGACTAAAGCGGGACTCGTCACTGAAGATGACCCGCTGCCATTCTGAGTCACTCCATGACAGTCTGGTACAACACCACTGCAGTCTTTGGTGACGGTGACGTGGTGTTAAGGACAGTCGTGGTAACGGTCTGTGTGCATGTAGTCCTGCGTGGTGCAGCCGTCTGCCAATGGTGCTGCACTTACAGGATGACTCATGGAGGACACCACTGCTCGCTGAATAATACAGAGGTACAGAGATACCTATTCTATATAGTGGACTCTTGGGCCCATGGACCTAATGAAATGGACCATGGCTGTAGGTACACTATAGGTGTATGTTCCAGCAGTCTGACGAGTCAGTGGTATGAGGAATGCCAGGAGAACATGACCTGCCTGATTGCACTGTGCTGGAGGAGGGATAATGCTATAGGGCTGTTTTGGAGGGAGGGGTCAACCTAGAGCCAGAGCCTTGGTTCCAGTTTGGGGACGGCCCCTTCCTGTTCCAGCATGACCGCACTCCAGTGCACAAAGCAAGGCCCATAAAGACATGGATGAGTGAGTGTGGTGTGGAGCAACTGGACTGGCCTGCACAGAGTCCTGACCTCAACCCAACAGAACACCTTTGGGATAAACTGGAATGGAGACTGCGAGCCAGGTACTCTCATCCAACATCTGACCTCTGACCTCACAAATGCTCTTCTGGATGATGTTTACAATGTACCATATGATATATGATGATCTTTACAATATGATGTAGATTACGCCATATTTGAGGGGGGCCTCATTGATATTTTGATACTTGTAGCTGGCCTTATATCTAGTAGATAACTCATTAACTTATTAATTTTTCTTAATTTTGTTTTTTTAGACTGTTGTAGGCTTATTTAATATCAACTATCTTATTATACTTGTTTTACGTGAAGCAAAAAGTGAGACCAAAAATGAAAGTATGCTAAATTTAAGTAATTAAATTATCTGCCCGTATAGTGAGAAAATTTGATTTAATAAAGTAAAAAAAAAAAAAAAATAATATGCAGAATTTAGAATTAAAAAGATAAATTTAAAAAAATAGTAATCAATTAAAACTAAATCAAAGTTGGAATTAAAACTGGTAACAATTGCCAGGAATTACATAATCATAAAATCAGTTTACAGTGAGATAATTGTCACGCAGGGTTGGTGAACGAGGAGGCAGGATGTAAACGCAAGTCTTTTAATATATCACAAAAGGGCAAAAACAAAACCAAGAAACTCAGCAAAAAGAGGGGAATAGTAAACAGAACACTAATCTAACAGACAAGACCTCTAACATGAAACATGACCACAAACAGACAGACACACATGGGGCATGACAAAGATCACATGACCTAAACAAAAGCACATGGATGGGGACAGGCTGACAGACCGCTGTAACAATAATTTTAGCTTGACTTATTTTACTTGACTTGTTATAGGCTTAATTTAATAATTAAATTATCTGCCAGTATAGTGAGAAAATTTGATTTAATAAAGTAAAAAAAAAAAAGTTTAAAATTCAAATGATTAAAATTTTAAAATAGTAATCAATTAAAACTAAATCAAGGTTGGAATTAAAACTAGTAACAGTTGCCAGGGATTACATAATCCTTAAATTAGTTTACAGTAAGGTCATTTTACTTGCCAAGATAAATTTTTCTTTTCAGTTTTGATCATAAATGTTTCCTCTAATAATGGTTTACCCATCTTGCACACATATACAAACAGAGATATCAGTAGAAGAAAGAAAATCCATTCCAAATTCAGACTGCACATTTAATTTATGCCCCAAAAAAAAGAAAAAAAAAAAAGAAAGAAAATAAAAGTATTGACTTTAATATCGCTAATCTGGCTGTGTCAAAATAAGACAAGCTAATTCCCTTTGTAATTGCAGCTCCCAACATGATCCAAAACACATCCCTAAACGTGTCCATGGGCCGGGGAAAGCCTGGAGGATGCTGATTTCTATTGACATCTATTTCTGCCTGATGAGTAATTTGTTTGTTTTCATACACGTTGGCTTAACACCAGAATCTTGATTATGTTTGATTATGACAGTCACTCCACACAGGGTGGTAAGTGGGCCACCTGGCACACAATCAAGTGGCAGAATCTTCCGTTCTGCATTTATCATTATGCCTACTGTTTTAGATGGCAGAGAGCTGAGTTGCCTTTCAGTTCCAGCCTGACTGGTGCATTGTCTGGCTGTGATCTCCGTACAAACTTGTCACCGTTAATTTACCATTTCATAATGACCTTGACTTCATTTCTTAACTACACAATTTCTGATTTATTAATGACTAATAATTAGGAAATGGACATTTAATAATTGATTAAATACAATATGTTACTGTAAAATTACCATATCATGACCTACTTATGACCCAGCTGTAAAGAGCTACAATCACCACCAACAACCCCCTCCTTCACACCTTGATCTTCCTTATCTTTGTTTACCCTTCTTACCCCTCCTTTTCTTCCCCCCTGAACCTCACCTCTTAAAAACCATGTCAGACAGAGTCAGACAGAGTCAGACTGGACAGGACTGACAACCTAAGCCTGGGGTGAATAAGACTAGATTGGCCGTGATCCACCGAGCTGTATCCATGCATCTCTGTATGAGTGAATAAACTCAACACAACGCTGAACCTCATCTCCAGTCTCCTGACTCTTCTTGAAGACCCGAACAATTTGGTGCCGTGACCCGGATAGCATACTGAAACCTGCTTGTCTCCTGACTCTTCTCGAAGACCCGAATGTCTAACAACTGTCCTGGCAAGTAAAAGATAGTTTGATTGGAAGGTGGGGGGTCTGTGAATTTTCAGCTCATTTAATGCCCCATATTTTTAAAAGGTTGTCATCAATACCGTCATCAGATGACCGATTCTCAAAATTAGACATCAGGATGAGAAGTATTGATCCGCCTCCCCAGCTGGGCAGTAGAGTGACCACTTTAAATGAAACTCTAGTAAGAAAGTGCTGGACCAGCATCAGTTTACTCAGCACTGGTAGCTGAACTGAATTGGTTTAGCCGATGTTGGAGGTTGTGCTGGATTGTCTAAACTGTCATGTCATTGCGGTAGAAATCCTTCCATAATCCGTTTAAGCCCGGATTAGGAATGGATTACTAGAGTGTGAAAGTCGGCAATCAGATTCGAAAGTATTTGGCTATTACTTCAGTATTGTCTTCAGGGTGGCAGCAGTTTAGTCTCCAGACCTGAATTTATTTTGTTTCTTGGAGGCCATGTGTTTTTGAGTTTTGCGGTGTCAGTTATGGAGCTGTCTGTCTCTACAGCCTATCTACAAACCCAATATCCCTCATGAGTGTAGGACTGACTGACTCACACAGATTCATTCATTCACTCACTCATTTACACAGATTCACTCACACACACATACACACACACACAGATTCACTCACTCACACACACAGACACACACAGAGATTCACTCACTCACACACACAGACACACACACAGATTCACTCACTCACACACACAGACACACACACAGATTCACTCACTCACACACACACACACATTCACTCACTCACACACACACACACATTCACTCACTCACACACACACACACATTCACTGACTCACACACACACACAGATTCACTCACTCACTCACACACACAGATTCACTCACTCACTCACACACACAGATTCACTCACTCACTCACACACACAGATTCACTCACTCACACACACAGATTCACTCACTCACACACACACACACACACACAGATTCACTCACTCACACACACACACACACACACACAGATTCACTCACTCACACACACACACACAGATTCACTCACTCACACTCACTCACTCACACACACACACACACACACACACACACACACACACTCACTCACAGATTCACTCACTCACACACATTTTGTTTCTCCATCTTTGCTATAAGATGGAGCTATGAGTGGGTCTGGAGAGTCACTGGTGGATGTAACCCAAATCTAGAGTTTCTTCATGTGTGTATTCAGGTTTCAGACACACACACACCGTAACAGACAGTAACCGTGTATTGATTGTTTTGACTGAGTACATTCTCCTGTCTCCTCCACCTCCATTACCCTACTGATCGCCTGAGTGGGAATTCCTGTAGCCATGTGTTATGCCTCGAAACTCTTTGGGATTTGTTGGCATTAATCAAAGGAAGTGCTTAACCTTCAGAAAATGATATTTTCCCGTCTCAGGCAGGCAAATCAGATACACTATTAGTTTTTTTTTTTCTTATCCAGCTTGTTTGCAACCCTATTACCAATCTTTAGGGAGATTTATGAATGGCATTTACAGGCCTGTGCAGACCGAATTCATTATTTTCTAGCATATGAAACTTCTAAACCCCTAAAATACACTTACCTGTAGTTTCTACTATATACACTTATTGTCTTGGTGGGTAGGTTTGACATCGTGAGACATGCAAATGATTCAAGTTTCAATTGGACACAATCAGGGACTGTCCCCGTCTGACCCAACAGCCATGACTGCAGACATCCAGCGAGCAGTGGTGTCCTCCATGAGTCATCCTGTTAGTGCAGCACCATCGGCAGACGGCTGCACCACGCAGGACTACATGCACACAGACCGTTACCACGACTGTCCTTAACACCACGTCACCGTCACCAAAGACTGCAGTGGTGTCGTACCAGACTGTCATGGAGTGACTCAGAATGGCAGCGGGTCATCTTCAGTGACGAGTCCCGCTTTAGTCTTGGTGGAGACGCCCAACGAATCCGTGTGTGGAGGCACCGTGGTCAGCACCAAGATGGACGGTCTGTTGTCACACGTCCAGAAGACCTGGTGTCCCTCCACCTCCACCCCTACCGCACCATCTGCAGGAACTGTGTGAGGATATTCAAGCTGCATGGGATGGATTATCACAGGACTCCATCAGGAACCTCTACAGCTCCATACCGAGACGTCTGGCGTGTTGGGTTCGGGTGCAGGTGTAATGATGAGTGTATTATTTCAAAAGCTTTTGCTTTCTAAAAAGAAAAGGACCCCCAAAGGACCCCCACAGGACCAAAACAGAGCAGGTACTATGTAGGTGGTGGATCAATCTCAGCACTGCAGTGACACTGACGTGGTGGAGGTGTGTTAGTGGATCAGACACCCCAGTGCTGCTGGAAACTTCAGTGTCACTGCTGAATTGAGAATCGTCCCCCTACCAAAACCAAGAGTGTCCTATGGGCAGGGTCCTGTGGTCAGCGTCCTGTGGGCGCTAAACTATGTGCTCTACTTTCTCAGCAACTGTCACTGGGTTATTGAATCCATCTTAACCGTGGGCCAACATCAGGATATCAGCTGTGGGCGGAGTATGGGTAGGTGGATTAGTCCGGTGTTAATAAACAGGCTCAGAAAGAAAAGCTCTTTCCTTGCAAAAGTGAGGAAAGATGGTGAACAGCAGCTGGACAGGAAACATTTATCAGCAGAGGGGTTAAATTATCCGCTGGATGAGACTTGGAGGAAAAGCTTGCAGCGTTCGTACAAAAGCAGGGAACAAATGGGCCGACATTTCAAACAACATAAGAGCCTGCAGAGCTTTTAGAGCCTGGCACAAAGGTCTGGAACAATGACACACCCTCACCCAAACAGAGGGAGACGGGAGGACGGAGAGCGAGATGACTGGGTAGGGGAGGAGAGTGTACTGAGCATACTGGGGCCAACACAGACAGACAGCACATGTGGGTGTAGGTATGTGTGCATGTGCATGAATGAAATTCCATTTACCACAACCAAGATGAAGCTATTCCCACTGCTAAACCTCCATCATCCTGGGACCGCATGTATCGGACACAAGAGTCCCCTGTGACTGAACCGTACGTAACAGTGTGTAACACCTCCACCAG
>JAMWET010005475.1:125000-126886 GCA_024036415.1 Prochilodus magdalenae
CTCCAACACTAGTGGGGGCAGTTTAGCATCGCCAGTTCACCTGACTGTGTGTGCAAACCCAAGCACCCGGAGGAAACCTACACAGACACAGGGAGAACAGGCACACCCAAGGACCCCAGAGGGCCCAGCTGGGGATGGAACCCAGGCCCTTCTCTCAGTGATGGTTTGGGAGCTGGGTGTAGTCATTCCCCCCAGGCTTCCTTCACCTATGTGTTCACCTGGCTTTGATGTTGAAGGCTGTAAGAGCTGGGTAACAGTTCCTCTGCTGTGTGTGGCTTTATGTTGACTGAGCACTATAGTGAGCACTCATGCACTAACGCAGAATTATGCTAGCACCATATTCGAAGGTGTTAATTGCTAATTCCTGCAGGCGGATGACGGGTCTATAAATCCCTGAGGGGTGTGAGTGACGGGATCCATAGATTGGGAAGAGGTGCTACAGTGCAGGGAATGTCTCATTCCATGTGTGGAAAATGGCTCCAGAGCAGATGTTAATGATTGGCTAAAAGGAGGGACTGCATGTGGGCGTGGCCAAAGACCATAGTGTGAAGGAAGTAGCTGAATCTGCAGGTGTATGGAAGCGTACGGTCATACGGGTCTACCAGCAGTGGATACAATCCCAGTCTTTGAAGTAAGAGTGTCTGTGCAGCCTGCCACAGTCGGAGCTGTAGATTTAGGTGGTCTGTAGGCGGGTGATTGACTTTTTTACCAACATGCTGCTACAAAAGAAGCCAAATGTGAGCAGATCGTTGTAGCTGCAGTGAGAAACACAGTTTAAGGGGGACATGCCCCCTACCGAGATCTCTCCTCCTGAGTAAATTCAGCGCTCTGCTCTTATTAGCCATTGTTTTTATGCAAGTGAGTCACATTCACCAGGCTTGCCTGTAAGTATCATATTACAGAAGAGATGTTGCCGAGTAGATGGAGGCCAAAAGCAGGAGGGTCCGAGACCATTCATGAGGAAACACTGCTCTCTCTGTGGGCTTCAGGGCTCTTGTCTGTGGGATGCAGTTACAGCTTACTGCTCTACAGAGAGGGAGAAAACAGGTGTGTCCATTAACACCCCCAACCCACGAAATAAGAGAGAGAGAGAGAGAGAGAGAGAGAGATAGAGAGAGGGAGAGAGAGAGAGAGAGAGAGAGAGAGAGAGAGAGAGAGAGAGAGATAAGAGAAAGAAAAAGAGAGTGAGAGAGAGAGATTGAGAGAAAACAAAGAGAAACGGAGAGAACAGAGAAAGGGTAGGAGAGAAAAAGATGGAAAGAGGGATAGAGAGAAAGAGAGAATGAGGGAGAGAAAGACTGATGACAGAAAGAAAAAAGTAAAGAAATAAATTGAGAGATGAAGAGAGAATAAAGCAGACAGACAGAGAGAGAGAGAGAGAGAGAGGGAGAGAGAGAGGGAGAGAGAGATGTGGAGAGAGAGAGAGAGATACTGTATGCTCCTCCTCCCCTGAGGGGCCTGTTCCTCCTCTGAGTGGCCTGTTCCTCCCCTGAGGGGCCTGTTCCTCCTCTAAGTGGTGGAGAACACAGAGGAGGAGAGAGCTGTGGTTTAGGGTCAGGGCTTTCTGAGATTGGGCCCACAACAGCAGCTAATCCTAGCCCTAGTCATGGGACAGACAGATAACCGAAAGCCTTGCCATAAGAAGAAATATCCTCTGTCAGGTCTCTTCTTATTTCTCTTATTTCGTCTAATTGTTAGTTAACAATTTGTGGGCTATATTTATTTCTTTCTGTTTTAAATTTTTTTGTATTTTCCTTATAATTTCAGTGAGACTTTTTTATATATGTTAAAAAACCCTTTATCACATCTCTCTCTATATATCTATTATTTCTCTTATTTCTTCTTTATTATCTCTCTTTCTTCTCCCTCCTATCCCCCTGTCACTC